>CAUZXS010002611.1:25000-104013 GCA_963585895.1 Sepioteuthis lessoniana | reverse complement strand
GCGGGCAATATCAACCAATCAGGCCTTAAAGACTGCATATGCATCAGTAGATATAGGTTTGCGTTTTAACAACTGGACAGACCGTAATTCAGATTCAGAGAGAATAGATTCTCTGTTTCGGAAAGAGAAATACAAAATTCCAATCCGTACTTGAGCACGAACTCTTCGGCGTCATTGGGAGTAAGTAGAAAAGTTGTTGATGTTCAATTTGAAGATATTGGAAAGGAACTATAACGCTTGTTTTTGAGTCGAGATGATAATACGTTGTGTTTAGTCTGAATGATTTTGTCTGCCTTCTCGTCTAAGGCAGCAAGGTACTGGCATTGCCGTATGGTATCAAAGAGAGATAAGAAGTCCAATTTGTCTCACCATAGTTGTCTATAATGACGTCTTAGGGAGGCAAGTTTAGTTATTTTAAAATGGCATTCATCCAAAAGAAACGCCCAATATGGAGACTGATTTTGGCTTACGATTTGGTGATACGGCAAGCAATAGACTTAGGGACAACCTGTTGTGCTCGACATTCCTCAAGAAATATAACAGCATGCTGTAGAGTACGGATTTTTTCCCTGAGTTTTATGATGCTATTCAACATGCGTATCTGATGATTATTGATTCAGTTTGGTTTGCTTTGCTTTGCTTTTATGGCAAATCAACCATTGTTGGTTATTTAATGCCAAATCCTTTTTATACACATATATCAAATATATGATTTCTGAATACATTTTGTAGATAACATTTTTTAACGGGGCTGAGCACATCTTTTTCACACTGGTCACACCTGCTCATTGGCCCAGTGGATAGAGTGTTCGCCAATGTTCCGGGAGACCGGGGTTCAATCCCAGGTCGAGTCATACCAAAAGACTTTTAAAAAATGGTACTTGATACCTCCTTGCTTAACACTCAGCATTATAAGGTACGTATCAAGGGTAAAGTGGAGCAATCCAGGGAAAGGAGTAGCACCCTCCCCAACACCTCGGTGTAGTAGCCATTGAAAAGGGAGCCTTCGGGTCGCCCCCGACTACAGTTGCCAACTTATTTCAATCAAATACGAATGACTCTATTTATTTTTTATCATTTGTTTGTACACAGTTTAATGTTTTCAAGTATTTCTATGTATCCCAAACAATTTGATTAGGCAATATCATCGACAACTAATGAGTAGAGCGTTAGGAAAATCGGGGTTCAATCCCAGGTCGAGCGATACCAAAGACTCAAAAAATGGTACTTGATGCTGCCTTGCTTAACACTCAACATTATAAGTTAAAGACCAATGGTAAAGTGGAGTAATCAATTGAATGCTGTAGCGCCCTCCCCTACACCTCAGTGTAGTAGCTAACGAAAAAGGAGCCTTCGGGTCGCGAACTTTACTTACTTTTATGGTAAGACAAATTGGACTTCTTATCTCTCTTTGACATCATGCGCCTATGCCAGTATCTTGCTGCCTTAGACAAGAAAACAGAAAAAATCATTCAGGCTAAACAAAACACATTATTATCTCGACTCCCAAACAAGCGAATTGAATTTTGTTTAAATACAGTTCAATGATCAAACAGTTCTATGGCAAACAATTCAATTTAGCTGAAGTCAATAAAATCAAATGATTCCAAGTATTGTTTTACCAACAATTCAATTAAACATCAATCATTTAGTTATTTACACACAGTTAAATGATCAAACTGTTGTATTTCTAACAATTCAATTTAGCATAAATACACTGTTTATATGTCAAACTGTTCTATTTGACTCATTGATAAGACCCTTTCTGGTGCTACCACTTCCAGGTCAGAGTGGACCTGGGAGCGATGGCAATGAAGAGTTATTCAGCATTCCCCAAGGTTCCGGCATCACTGGAGCCTCACTATCAGATAGTTTAATGCCATATCCAGGACATTCGTTGGGGGAGTCTTACCCCTCTGCAGAGATTCAGTCGGTATATTCTATAGACTCGGCAGTCTGGGTCGGATCATTATTTTACCGACACTTAAGAGGCATAAAGATTCTTTAGTACGTACATATGTGGTATGATAATTTGTCCTTAAGTTAGCATCATCGCTACAAACACCACGACATAGCCAATACAAACAATTATTGCAACGTCTTACTACAATATATTCACTATATTCCTTACGTACATACAACCATAGATTACAATAACATATACGTAATATAACATCAACACAACAGAGACAACTAATACAACTTATTATCGTAATCTAGCATGAAACATATTCCAACGTAAAATAATAATATTGCATAATAATCCATAACTAGTGCGTTCCCACCTCACTCATTCATACGTTTTAGACCTACCATAGATTTTCGCCTATTATGCTCACCAATCAAAACTTTATTTTCTTCGTAATGCAATAATGATAATAATTCGTTCCTTAGCTAAAATCATCACCACACACACACACACACACACACACACACACACACACACACACACACACACACACACAAGCATACAAAAACATTAACACGACATAGTTAATAAAAATATCAATTGCAACGTCTTACATCATATTCCTTGCGTACACAGATTACAATAACATATACGTATTATAACATTAACACAACATAGACAGATAATACAAATTATTATTGCAATCTAACACAAAACAACATCAAATACTAATTTTGCATAATACTCTATGGTATATCCCCACATCACTCATTCTTACAATTCAGACCTACCATACATTCTCGCCTTTTATACTTACAAATCTAAAGTTTATTTTCTTCGGAATGAAATGTTGATTATTCGTTCCTTAGTGAAAAAAAAAAAATCATCACTACACACACACGAATACATACACAAAATTTTTTTTCTTCGGTCAAACTCTTGTCTACTGCGGACTTTGCTACAGTTCGTCACAGCTTTATCCAGGAGACAACCTCAATTCTGCCACGGGACGCATGTATCATCACACACACACACTAACAATCCCCCAATACGACCACACGCAGTACTACGCAAATTTAACCTACACAAACACACATACATACACTCACTCTCTCTCTCTCTCTCTCACACACACACACACACACACATACACACACACACACACACACACACACAAAGAGTCATATAAATCACAAACATACGCGTGTTTGCATTTTTCGATTTTTTCGATTTCTCGTATATCGTTCTTTCTCAGCCTGATGATTGTCGTAATGAGACGGAATAAAACCATTGGTCACAGATATTAAATATATATAAAAACTAATATATATATATATATATATATATATGTATATATATATGATTTCTCCAGTATAGTGTGATCTTTGTATATACATATATATTTACAGTTCATAATGCATTCGTGAAATTATATATATATATATATATATATATATATATATATATATATATATATATATATATTGTTACGACCGAAGTGTCGTTGGGACTACGATAACCAGGACGTAACGAGAAATAATTTTTGAAAAAATAGTAATTAGCGAGTATCCCAATGTTCGATATATAAAATTTAAAAGAACGACTGGGATGGGATTCTCCAATTCGAGACGCTGGTGAACAGTAAAGAATTAACAATAGGCAGACACAGAACAACAGAAGACGAATAGAACATTTAACAAAACAGTTTATTCGGGAATATACATGAGATAGAGTGAGAAAAACAACAACAACAAAAAGCTTACTAATATAGGGGGTGGAGAAATAATAATTAGTTATACAACTAATATTTGAGACAAAGTACAAAATTTAAAATAATGGGTATTTGGAGAATAACCAAGAAGAGAAACGGAATTTACAAAATATGGTATGGGTTAAAGTCTCCGTTTCTGAATTTGTATTGTCTTTTGTTTAGTTTCTTTTTTTTTTTTTTTTTTTTTTTTTTTAGTAGGATGGGTTGACACGATAAAGTCTTCGGTCTACGGGTTGATCAGAAGGGTGCATGCATTTGGTGACGTGTCGACATTACAATCCAAAATTCTTTCTTCTAATCCGGCAAGTGGATTTTCTCTTATTTCTCAAATCGCGGAGAATCTATGACACATGTTAACACGTTCGAAGCAAAGCAGCTACTGACGTTTTTTTTTTTTTTTGTTTGTTTTTTTTTTTTTTTTGTATAGACGTGCCAACAACAAAAAACAGTCTCTGGGGTTAGATCACGTGATGAGATGTCACAGTGAGTAAGTCAACGGTTGAAACTCTTGACAGGTCATTTGTACTTTAAGAGTGCAGCGTCTGTATGACTTACCGTCTCAAAGCCAGACAGGGTATGTGGACGGAAAAGATATTTTTCGTTTGGGCTGATTTCCTTCTTAATCAAGTAAAATGTATTTTACAAATGGCATTTTAAGAAAAGAATATGATTCCTATTTTTCTTTCCTCCTTCTTCATACCCCGTCTCAAATATCTAAGGAGCTAAGTTTTCTTATAAAATCTATAAGGTTTTTTAAAAAAAACTCGACCTAACGTGACAATATATAGTCATCCACAAACAGATCTGTTTCGTTCTATCAGAACTCATCAGTGTGGCTAGACAGTAGCTTCCCGTAGCTGGGATAGAAACCCGGTTGACTCAAACGGCAAGCCAAAGCCTCTAACCATTCAGCCACGAGGAGCCATTAGCTACGGAGTAAATTTTAAACGGTTATGAATCACAATTACTATTGTTTACATACATCCGTTCAACGGCTGCCGAGACCTCAATTCAGATACGAAGAGGCTTGCAATGAACGCTAATAGCAAGACTATTACTTCTTCGCCAGAGAACTCAACCATACGGCGGTAGGGGAGTATATATATATATATATATATATATATATATATATATATTTATATATATATATATATTATATATATATATATATATATATATATATTATGTATATATATATATATATATATATATATATATATTTATATATATATATATATATATATATATATATATATTATATATATATATCATATTATTTTAAGTCTACGAATATATTTAAAAAGAATGATCTGGTTAGAGTGCTCAATGTAATTAATATACAGAAACATATATAAAGAATCACATGCAGAGCAAAATATATCATTAATAACAAGAAAATTAATAGACATTCTCCCTTGTAAATTTATTTTAACTGCTAATCAGCTGATTCTTTAGATGGGATTTGAACAGAAATACGTTTCTTTTTAACCGTTAACATCGTGGAATACATTTCACTTTAAGTAACTTATAACTCCTTGAATACGTTACTTAAGGTGAAATGCATTCCCCGATGTTAACGGTTAAAAAGAAACGTATTTCTGTTGAATTCACATCTGATGAACCAGTTGATAACTGGTGAAATAAATTTATAATGGAGTATATCTATTAATTTTCTTGTTATCAACGATATATATAATTTCTTCCTTGTTGTATGAATTATATATATATATAATGGTTAGAGTGTTCACCAATAGCCCGGACGACCGGGGTGCAATCCCAGGTCGGGTCATACGGAAGACACACAAATTGGTACTTGATGAATCCTTACTTATCACTCAGCATTATAAAGTATAGGTCAAGGTTCAAGTGGTGCAATTCAAAGACATGAGTTGCACCGTTCCCTCCACCTTAGCTAATGAAAAGGTAACCTTCGAGTCAGCCTCGACTGCGGCCGCCAACTTTACTTTTTTTACTAAATATATATATGTATATATGTACATAAATGAAATGAAGAAAAAAAAACACTCAAGTATACTCTTCTTGCAAGCTATCGTTAATGAATTTGTTCTTTATAAGTAGTCCCAATTGTCTAGCAAGAAAAAGAGAAGAAACGTCATCTTATGTTGTAAGTCACGAAGAAATGGATGAATATCAAATTATTTGAAGAAAAGAAGTATTGTAACTTAAAATCGATTTATCTATGTTGCCTGATCGATTCGTGACTGATCTGACGATGTTTTTTTTTTTGTTTGTTTTTTTAATCGAGTTCAACTTGGTAAATGATTGAAGAATAGAACAGAATCGATTCAAAAGAAGATGATTCGTTTGGTGTTTCTTTTTTTATGTTTTGGTTAAAGAATATGAAGTATAAAAGAAACAAATTTTAACCAAGTCAAAGGAGGAAAAGAGCTGTGCAAAGGCCTAATGAACTGTTTAATCGCAAAGCAAGTTATCGAACTGGAATAAAGAAAAACAGAAACTTTTATCCAGTTGGTTAGTTGGTTGGTTTTATGGCATATCAACTCTTGTGGGCTATTTGATGCAATATATATACATATATTAGTATATATACATATATATATATATATATATATATATATATATATATATATATATATATATTTCTTTGAAGAAAAAACCAAAGACCGGTTATTTTAGGGTTATAAATTTATTTCCATCATGCTTTGCGTTTCTGTTCAGCTCTTGAATGATTTTCTTATCCCGAAGGAATTACTCCCAACTCTGGTTTAGCTGGACCGAATAATATATATATATATATATATATATATATATATATATATATATATATATATATATATTGATAAATTCAACGAAAAGAATTCAATTTTGTAGTTCCATTATAAATTTCTTTCATGTCTATAAAATGACCTTCTCCAGATGGATGAAGTACATTTGAATGCATTTGAATACGAAGTAGACAGGTCTACATTGCTTCCGGCTAGAAGAGAATGAAAAAAATACAATTAATTTCTTTAAAAAGTCTTTTTCGGTGGAAATATCGTTATATATAAGCAAATATAATGCTTTTGGATTTCTCTTTTTTTACTTTTTGAAAAAAAAAACCGTTACTTATAATTTAAATTACAACTAATTTTTTTTAGAACGCTGAATCCTGAAAGATATGAATGATAAGTTGAAACTCAATGAAATAAAGTATGAATAAAAATAAAAATTGATTCCTAATTTTCTTTGAAATTTATGTCTATTTTAAATATTTGATAATATTGTCTAAGCTATCTAAAAAATTAATATCAATATTAATTTAACTAAACGTCACTTTATGAAACACATCTTATCAAACTCCTTGTTATTTATATTAGGGAGAGTTATCATTGAACATTCAACATGATATTCCTATTCCCCTTGGATTATTACATAATAGTCTAACCCATTCCCCTTGGATTATTACATAATAGTCTAACCCTAACCCTAAACCTCCGGTTATATATTTATATATATATATAAATGTATAGGGATGAAAAATAGGTTTTAATTGGATGATTTTATTTGTAGAAATATTTGCCAGCGTTGAACGTTTCGGATTTTAGACCTTCATCAGGGCGTAAAAGTTACTGAATGAAACAAAAAAGGAGAAAAAGTTTTTAAAATTCTATTTCCGTTGGTAGCATTCCGCTTCAAATTTGAGCGTTCCAAATTTATCTTAAAAAATCCATATGACATCTATCTATCTATCTATCTATCTATGTGTGTGTGTATGGGTTTCTTTGTGTGTGTGGGGGGGTGTTAATTCTTATATTGTTCAATTCATATCTCTCTATTATAAATATTCCATAATATATCTATTTTTCTTTATCGGTATTAACATTCTTTCTATCTCTTTTTAATTCGGCTGGGGCTGCAGAATATACTGACTGCTTCTCCGCAGAGGGGTAAGAATTCCACCTCAACGAGTGTCCTAGATATGACACCAAACAATCTGATGGCGAGGTTGCAGTAATGATGAAGCTTTAGGGAATGCGGAGTACCCCTACATTACCATCAGTTCCAGGTCCACTCTGGCCCGGAGTGCTAGTACCTGATAAGGGCCCTGTCAGTAGGTTAAATAGAACTAACCCATGGTTTGAGTTTGCTGTCTTTGACATTTAAACTGCGTGATTATACTAAACTGAATTGCTCGAAATACAACTATTTTGACCTCTAAACTGTGTACTTATGCTAAACAGAATTATTTTAAAAAAATGTTTTGACGTTAACTCTGTGTATTGCCCAGTCGACTGGGGCTGTAGAATACACCGACTGCTTTTCTGCAGTGGGGTAAGACCTCTCTAAAGAGTGTCCTAAATATTACACTAAACAATCTGATGGTGAGGTTCCAGTGATGCTGAGGTTTGGGGGGATGCGGAGCACTCCTTCATCGCCGTTGCTCCCCGGTCCACTATTGCCCGGAAAGGTAGCACCTGATAGGGTCCTATCTATGGGTCAAATAGAACTAAACTGCGTACATATGCTAAACTGAATTGCTTGAATTAGGACTCTTTGGCTAAACTGAATAGATTGAAAAAGAAATATTTTTGACAATTAAACATCGTACTTATGCTTAACTGAACTGTTTGAAATAGAACTGTTTTGACATCGAAACTGCGTATGTAAGATGAACTGAATTATTTGAAATAGAACTGACTATTTGCATAAAAATGGATTTGGCGTCAAATAATCAACAAAGGTCGATATGCCATAAAATACAACCAACCAACCAGCCAAAAAATTGACAATCCCTTAATCAATTTTTCTTTCTAAATGCATATACTCGATGAAACAGAATCATTTTAAATTAGAGATTTTTTTTAAAGTTTCAAAATTCAATAATTTTTCTACGTTTTCATAAGAATAACAACACCCACATAAGATCCTGAGTACAGATATGTGAACCTCCATTTCTGGATTGTAATTTAAAGAATTAGTCGGTGAACCTTTCCATATTATCAATAAAAGAATTTACGAGGATACAGAGCAGACATAAATAACTAATCACAAATTTGATTTTAAAGATTCCAACATGTTAGTATAGATAAATAATAAAAAATACCAAAATTGTAAGTTAAGAAAAAAAAAACAAATTGTTAATTTAGATAAATAATAAAAAATACCCAAATCGACCAAATTATCTGTGGCTGAAAGACCAGGTTAATACAAACATATATTTATAGAGGAGCCCGTGGTGTAAAATTGTCGTTGAAAATGGACACGGCGACCTGAGTTCAATTCCTGAAAGAGGTGGTTTGCATTTCACATAGTGCTAGGGGTGTCCTCGTGGTGTAATGGTTAAAGCGATGGACTGCAAAGTCGTAGTGCGCGAGTTTGTACTCCAGTCGCGTTATTACGTTCACTTTCGGGCAAATACCTTTGGGAAAGGTATGAGTCCCCTTATCCTCCCAGCTATGGGTTAAATAGTACCTACTACTGTTCTTCTAGAAGGATGATTTTGGCATTAAATAACCTACAAAGGTTGATATGCCATTAAACAAAGAAACCAAACCAAACCCATAGTGCAAAAACCGTTGGGAAAGACAGGAATCGAATTATTGTCCCTCCAGCTATATGTAAATGGCTTCCTTAACATTGGCATGGCAGCTGGTCGAGGAGAGGGGAAAACTGTGACTTCAAACCGATTAGACTTCGTTAAAAAATAAACCTAATGTCGCATCCTGTCTCGCGTGAAAGATTTGATAAAAACATGCATATATTTAGGGATTCTTATGCATATATTTGAATTTCTGCGTGTATCTACATAATATGCGTGTATCTACATAATATGCTTATATACATATATATATATATACTAACCTACTATCTACCAGCATTCACGGTTACCAGGAAAAAAGAAAAAAAAACGCCAAGAACTAGAGATAATAATATCTCGAATTACCGCCCAGGGGAAAAAAGAAAAAATATCATAGGACAAAAAAAAAAGAAAAGGCCAACTTCGTCACACCAGTTGAAAAAATCAAGAGATATGCAATCAGTGGGTCAAAAGAAAAAAAAAACCACCGTAAAATGCTGCAAGAGCCAATTACAAAAATTAAATCGCGAGTCGGGCCTTTCCTAATAAAGTTTCGCCTCACTGGCTCATCAGGGAATCTAGATTTAATTTTTATATATATATGTGTGTGTGTGTGTGTTACATTACATTAAGATTTTTAAAATTAGAAATTTAAGTCGCCCAGTCCGCTGGGGCTGTAGAATACACTGACTGCATCTCTACAGAGCTGTAAGACCTGCAACTTGTACAAGATTTGATACTAATCAATTTGATGTTGAGGCCCCAGTAATGCTGGAGCTTTGGGGAATGCAGAGTACCCCTTGATTGCCATAGTTTCCAGATTCATTCTGCCCCTCAGTGGGTCAAATAGAACTGTTTGACATTTAAACTGAGTGCAAACAAATGACCAATGCTAAATTAAATTCATATAAATAGAACTATTTTTACCTTTAACTGTGTGTAAATAAATGACTGATGTTTAATTGGATTGTTAGTGATACATATTAATACTTGAAACCATATAACTTTGTTGATTTATGCTAAATTGAATTGTTTGAAATCGAATCGTTTGATCATTTAACTGTCCGCAAATAAATGACTGGTGTTAGTGATACATAGCAATACTTGGGACCATTTAACTTGGACTTATGGTAAATTGAATAGTTAGAAATAGAACTGTTTGATCATTTAACTGTGTGAACAAATGTTTGATTTTTAATTGAATTGTGAGTGAACTTGGATCTATTTAACTTTGCTGACTTATTTTTACTAATATACATATATATATATATATATACATGTATATATATATACATATATATATACATATATATATCCATATTGGATCTATATACTTATATATATATATATATATATATACATTGGATCTATTTAACTTTGTTGACTTAATTTTACTAATCATATATATATATATATATATGTATACATATATATATATACATATATATATATATACATACATATATATACATATATATACATATTGGATCTATATACATATATATATATATACATATATATACATTGGATCTATTTAACTTTTCTGACTTAATTTTACTAATCATATATATATATATACACATATATATATATACATATATATATATACATATATATATATATATATATATACATATATATATATACATATATATACATATATGTATATATATACATATATATACATATATGTATATATACATATATATACATATATGTATATATATACATATATATACATATACACATATACATATATATACACATATATATATACATATATATATACACATATATATATATATACACATATATACACACACACACATATATATATATGTATATATATATATATATATATATGAATAAACCCGGTCTGGCATAAAATAACTGACAATGGTTGATATGCCATGAAACACACCCCCACCAAAACAACTTTAAGATCCAGGTCGAAAACAAGTAGCAGCAAGGATCCTTTTCGCCCGAGTACGTAACGTTTCAGACGGCTATGTTTCAACGTGCCTGTGGTCGTATTGACCGGCTATTATAAGGATTTCATGAATAGAACAAGATTTTGAATCTCTTGAGTGGCCGCTTCGTTTTTCTTCTTTTTTTTTTTTTTAAGTGATTTTTATTGTTGGTGTTGTTGCTGCTGTTTATTGATTCTTGTGGGAAAGAAAACTTAAAGCATTCCATTAATAACCAGCCACGTCTCAAATGTGTTAATAGATTTTCCGTGTCAGTACTATTCTATGGTTGCACCATTTGGTCTCTAACGAAACCTTTGAAGAAAAAAAATTGATGGAAACTACGCAAGAACACTAAGTGTCGTTTTAAACCCGTCCGAGAAGCAGCACCCGACAAAACATCGGTTTTACGGCCACTTACATCCTATCTTACAAACGATACAAGTAGAATGAGCACGATATGTCGTAATACTTTAATGATGTTGAAGATGTTATATTCTTCCGTTTCACCTGTTACTGTTTTACCAATTTTAGCTGTTCTAGTATTTTTAAGGATTTTATGCCTTTCATTTCTGTTCTTGGCCACACTTTTCTCTTCTAAATAAAATCATCTACACATTTCTCAATTAGACTTGTTCTTAGAGACGTTAAATTACTTTATTAGAGATAGCTTAATGTGTAGAGTGTTCACCAATGGTCCGGGAGACTGGGGTTCAATTCCGAAGACCAAAAATTGTACTTGATGCTACCTTGCTTAACACTCAGCATTATAAGGTACGGATCAAGGGTAAAGTGGAGCAATACCAGGGAATGGAGTAGTGCCCTCCCATACATCTCGGTGTAGTAGCTATTGAAAAGGGAGCCTTCGGGTCACTCTCGACTAAGGTCTCCAGCTTACTTTATTAGGAGTGATTTTTTTCTTATGATTAAAATTTACTCCATTTTAGCTGCCACAGTCGGCTGGGGCAGTAGAATGCACCGACTGCATCTCTGCAAAAGGGTTAGACTCCGCCAATGAGTGTCCTGGGTATGACACTAAACCACCCAATCCAGTCGGCTGGAGCTGTAGAATACACCGACTGCTTCTCTGCAGAGAGGTAAAAAAACATGAGAGTGTCCTAGATATGACACAAAACAATCTGATTGTGAGGCTCCAGTGATGCTGCTGCTTTGGAAAATGCGGAGTATCCCTTTATTGCCATCGCTCCCAGGTCCACTCTGACCCGGAGTGGTAACACCTGATAGGGTCCTATCTATGGGACGAATAGAACTAAACTGAGTATTAATGCTAAACTGGATCGTTTGAAATAGAACTTTGACATTTAACTCTGGGTAAACAAAAAAAAACTGTATTCATGCTAAACTGAATAGTTTGAAATGGAACTGTTTATAAATATAAAAATGGATTTGGCATTAAATAAGCTACAGTGGTTGATATGCCATAAAACTAAACCAACCAACCAACCAACCAATATTGGTTTAATCATGCCGCTGAGACTAAGAATACTTTTTCACCTGCAGAGGTGTAAGGCCCTCGAATAAAAAGGGCTGTTTTTGGTATCATATTAAACTGCATTTGTTAGTAAGGCTACAGTTCAAGAGATCCGCGAAGTTTAGAGAATACCTTAATCGCCTTTATCGTCAAGTTCACTCTGTAGGATCCATTGGGGTCCAACGTATGGCCTAAATAGATCAGTTCAAAAATTATTTGTATTCAATAGGACCGTGTGCAAAAAAAAGAAGAAAACGCTTGAAAGACAAAATATGAATATGAACGTACATAAATCCCATTCCTTAAACTCTAAGCATAAAATAAGCCTTGACTGGTAAACATGCTATTGAAATAACTTAATCAATATGAGCTTTCTGTAAAATTAAACACATCTAAGATGAAAAAAGTGGTAATGTAACCGTACAAAACGTATTTTGGCCAGTTAACAAAAATGCATCAGTCGTTCAACTGAATTAGATGCACTTGGCAATTCTTCATAGGTTGGGATATCCATATTGAATGTTATAATAACTCGTGCAATGAGTATATACTGTAAAAAAAATATATAAATTTGGCACAAGGCCTCAAAATGGGATGGGGAAGGCTGGTCTTCAGTATCCTATGTCTAACTTAACAAAATATATTTAATGACCCAGAACATACCATAATATTCCTTTCACCATATCATCACAATTATTCCTTAAAGAACATTGACACTACAGTCACCAAAACATATCAGTCATTCTATGTGTACATATGTTGAGAAGGGAATGATTGAAACTTTTATGAACAAGAAAAGAAATCCCAAACGAAATGTGAATGAATTAAAACAACAATAAAAATACACGGTATTTCAGAGAAATCGATATCATTTTGCTATTTAATAATTTGATCAATTCTCATTGAAACGATCTGATATTTTAACCGTGTCTGTAAAAACAATTGCAGATTTCACGTTTAATTCTTTATGATTTTTTTTTTTCGTATATAGAAATTCCATTGTGTAGAGGGGGTGTCCTCGTGGTGTAATGGTTAAAGGGATGGACTGCGGAATCGTAGTACGCGAGTTCGTACTCCAGTCGCGCTATTACGTTCACTTTCGGGCAAATATTCTTGGGAAAAGTATGAACCCCGTTATCCTCCCAGCTATGGTTTAAATAGTACCACTACTGTTCTTCTTGGAGAATGGCATTAAATAACCTAAAAAGAGTTGATATGCCATTAAACAAAGAAAACAATTGCGTAGAAAAGAAAAGCCATTTAAACATTCACAGATTTTTTAGTTGTTTCTACGCATGCTGTTAAAATTTGCGATCATTTCAACGTGAATTGGTCAAGTTATCAGATTATGAAATGATATCAATTTTTCTGAAACACCCTGTATAAAGGAGAGGCTAAGTCATTTGTTTTATCTTTTTAGCCATAGAAATGTCATTGACAGAAAAAGAAAAGAAATTTAAACATTAAACATAGAATGTTTACTTGTTTCTACACATACTGTTAAAATTTGAGGTCATTTGAAAAAGAATTTATCAGGTTATTAGATTATGAAATGATATCAATTTTTCTGAAACGCCCTATATAAAGGAGAGGCTAAGTCATTTGTTTTATCTTTTTAGCCAGAGAAATGTCATTGACTGGAAAAGAAAAGACATTTAAACATTAAACATAGAATTTTTACTTGTTTCTACACATACTGTTAAAATTTGAGGTCATTTCAACGAGAATCGGTCAAGTTAATGATTACGGAATGATATCGATTTTTCTGAAGCAGCCTGTATACTTACAATTGAATATAAAATTATTGTCACTGAATAACAACTCACTAAACAACATGACAGAAAAAATGCGGGGAAAAATACTTTCCGTTACATAACCGGAGAACTCTAACCTCTATCATCGAATAGGGGAGAGTAAAAGAAACAACTGATGTATTAAAGATACCTCCAACTCCAGAAGATAGCTTTAAGTCGAATAAAAAAAAAGACTGTTCCAAAGCATTTTCGCCAATCAAATTGTAGAATCCCATTTTGAATAATTTTGGAGTTTGAGCCGATGCAGTATTTAAAATCGAGAAAAATTGAGCATAAAAATGATGCTATCTTTGTAAGTGATACGCAGACGCGACCCTAGACCGTTGGATATTTTGCCGTCCAATATTATTAATACAATAGGTGAGGTCAATCACGAGCTGAAAACCCAACTAGACAATCAGATTTTTCATCAAGTCTCAAAAGCGCAAAATTATATTTATAAAATTCACCAAAAAAGCTAATATTTTACACAAAGAAAAAACGTGAAAAAAAGAACATTTTAAGAAGGAAAAGGCATGGATATTTTTTAAAAATAACATGAAAATTAGGATATTTTAAAGAAAATCAAAATTTAACTGAATTTTATCTTCCTTCTTTAAAATTAAAATTTTCGAAAAAACTAAAAATTGAAACAATGTGTAGAGAAAGACAGAATTCGAGAATTTGGGGGGAAAATTAGCAAAAATTTACATTTTTACAAAAAAAAAGGTAAATATTTGGAAGAAAATGCTACAATTCGAGACATTTTAAGGGAAAATTTTAAAACTAGACGCATTTTGTGGCACAGATAAAATTAGGGCATTTTAGGAGGATATTTAAAAAAACATGAAAATTTGGATATTTTAAAGAAGAAAATAAAAATTTAACTGAATTTTATCTTCCTCCTTTAAATCTAAAATTTCATAAAAAACTAAAAATTCAAACTTTGTGTAGAGAAAGCTAGAATTCGAGAATTAGGGGAAAAATTAGCAAAGATTTACATTTTTACAATAGTTGGTTGGTTGGTGGGTTAGTTGGTTGGTTGGTTTGTCAACCTTTGTAGGTTATTTAACGCCAAAACCATTTTTATGCAAATAGTTCTGTAACAAACAATTCAGTTAATCATAAAACACAGTTTAATTGTCAAAAATATTTCTATTTCAAGCTATTCAATTTAGTTTAACAGTTCTAATTCAAACAAATCAGTTCAGCATAAGTATGCAGGTTAGTTTTATTCAAATCCATATATATACAAATAATCAGTTCTATTTCAAACAATTCAGTTTAGCATGAGTATGCAATTTAATTGTCAAAAACATTTCTATTTCAAGCTATTCAGTTTATTCAAAAATTCTAATTCAGCCAGTTCAGTTTACTATTAGTATAGATTTTGTTTATCCACAGTTAAATGTTAAAAACAGTTCTGAATTAAACAATTCAGTTTTGCGTAACTATAGTTTCGATGCCAAAATAACCATCCATTTCAAACAATTCACTTTAGCATAGGTACGCAGTTTAAATGTAAGTACACAGTTTAATTGTCAAGAACATTTCTATTTCAAGCTATTCAGTTTGGCATAAGTATGCAGTTTAGTTCTATTTGAACAGGGCCCTATCAGGTGCTACCATTCCGGGCCAGAGTGGACTGGAGAGCAATGGCAATAAAGGGATGGTCCGTATTCCCTAAACCTCCAGCATCACTGGAACCTCACCATCAGATTGTTTAGGGTCATATCCAGGACACTCTTTGAGGAGGGTCTTACCCCCTCTGCAGAGGTACAGTTGGTGTATTCTACAGCCCCAGCCGACTGGGCAAATATTTTTACAAAAAAAAAGAAGATAATAAAAAAGGTATTCATTTTGAAGAAAATTTTGAACATTTTAAGGGAAAACTTTAAAACGAGATGCATTTTAAGGCACAGATAAAATTAAGAATTTTTCGTGAAAATGACAAGGAAAATAAGGGGAAATGACAAATATTTTTACAAAAAAGTACATTTTTGGTAGATAAAAATAAATTGAAGAAATTTTGAAATATAAGCCTAAAATTCAAAACATTTTGATAAAAAAAACAAACTTTAAAACATTTCATTTTAAAATGTACCTTGAGATATTATGGACAAAAATGATAATTTTTTTACATTTTAAGGGAAAACTTTAAAACTAGATGTATTTTAAGGCACAGATAAAATTAAGAATTTTTCGTGAAAATGACAAGGAAAATGAAGGGAAATGACAAATATTTTTACAAAAAAGTACATTTTTGGTTGATAAAAATAAATTGAAGAAATTTTGAAATATAAGCCAAAAATTCAAAACATTTTGATAAAAAAAACAAACTTTAAAACATTTCATTTTAAAATGTACCTTGAGATATTATGGACAAAAATGATAATTTTTTTACATTTTAAGGGAAAACTTTAAAACTAGATGCATTTTAAGGCACAGATAAAATTAAGAATTTTTCGTGAAAAATTTTTTGGTCTTTTTTTATTCTGCCCTGATTATTTAATTTTATTTATTGGTAATTTAAAACATTTTTAGAAAAAGAGTTAACAAACGTGCACGGTATTTTGGGACCCAAAGGTAAAATTTGGGAGATTTTGACAAAAAAAAAAAGATAAAATTCTAAAATGTATTCGGTAAAGCGCAAAAATCTTGGACATTTTATAAAGAGTTAAAAAAATTAAAACTTTAATTATGCGGAAGAGAAAAGCCAAAATTCAAATTTTAATTAAAACGAAATAAGGTACAATCATTCTATCGGAAAAAAAGTTTTTAAAAATTTGGAAATTTTCATGAAATTAACATGTAAGACATTCTGAGACACAGACATTTAAAGCATTGTGAAAAAAAGCAAATATTTAGGACGTTTTGGAATCCTTACTTTAAGAATTCTTACGAGGAAAATGACAAATATTTTTACGAAAAAAATACATTTTTGGAAGATAAAAAAAATTGAAGAAATTTTGAAATATAAACCTAAAATTCAAAACATTTTGATAAAAAAAAAAAAACAACTTAAAAAAATTTCTTTTTAAGATGTACCTTGAAATATTATGGACAAAAATGATAATTTTTTTACAATTTTAGAAACAAAGTCAACTTTACTTTATCTTCAGAAATTGTTGAATATTTTGAGGGAAATGATAGGATTCAGAACAATTTGTAAAAAAGGTAAAAATTTAGGACAGTTTCAAGGAATTCTTGAATTTAGGACATTTTGTTGAAAACAGCTGAAATATACGATTTTTAAAAATTAAGACAATACATAGATAAGTTGAAAATTACCATATTTGGTTTTAGATACTTAAAATTTTGATAAGAAAAGACTAAATTTATATTTATAACAATGATGTAAAAAAAGTTTAAATTTGAGATATTTAAAAAAAGAATAAAACAAAACTTAAATATCTTAAAAAACTAAATTGAAATAAGAGACATTGTCAGATAAAAGCTAAAGTTTATGACAGCTTGTAAAAAAAAGAAAGATTTGATAAATCTTTTAAAAAAATTAAAAACATTTTGTAGAGGAAAGATAACCTTTATGACATTTTGAGAGAAAAGAGAAAAATATTGGATATTTTTTGGAAAAAATCTAAAATATAATGTATTTTGATGCACAAGCCAAACATTTATCAGATTTTGAAGTAAAGAGGTGAATTTATCCGGATAAAATAACCCTAGGCATGTAAACATGACGGATTGGTTTGATTTTATGGCATATCAACAATTGTAGGTTATTTAATGCCAAATCTGGCTTATACATATACGAGGATCATTTAATAAGTTTCCAGACTTTTTTTGTATGGGCACTTTTATTGATAAAACTCTAGTTCCCTTCGAAGTAATCTCCCCCGACTGCAATGCACTTGTACCGTTCCAATAACTTCTCGAAGACCCCATGGAAGTCCTCTTGTGTGAGCGTGTCAATAACCTTCGCCACAGCCTTTTTCATCTTCTCAATTGTCTCATAACGACAGCCTCTGAGCTTAGGGAATAACCTAAAGTCACAGGGACCAAGGTCTAGACTATAGGGAGGGTGAGAAACTGTCTTGATGCCTATCTTGGTCAAATAGTTTGTGACAAGGATGGAGTTGTGGACTGGTGTATTGTCCCGGTGGACATGCCACTGGCCCGATTTGAAGAGTGTTCGCCTCTTCCCTTGGAATCTCTCCCGGAACTCCATAAAACCTCAACATGGTAACCCTAACCCTAACCCTTTGGCCAATCAACTCTGATGTATTGACAACCTTACTCCTCCCACACATCTAATCATCCCTCACAGACTCCCTGCCTTCCTTGAATCGCTTATGCCACTCAAAAACTGATGCTTGATTCATGCAAGATGATCCAAAAGCAGTCTGAAGCATTCCATACGTTTCTGTGGCATTTTTTCCAAGTTGAAAATAATTTTATTGCATATCGTTCTTCTAAAGTGTCCTCACGTCCAGATTGCATTTTTGAAATTCACCAGCTGTGACAATCAGGCTTTAGTATGGTGTCTTCCAATTGCTGCTGTAGCTGTTCATTTAAACCTGATATCACAGAAATTGGTCAGTCATTTCATATGATGTATAGCAATACCGTAGTGAATTTTCAAGAGTCTACGACAATTTTAAATACCTGTACAAAAATAGTCTGGAAACCTATTGAAGGCACCACGTATATAATAGATATATATGATTTGTAAACATAAGTCAACAAAGTTAGTTTCCAGAATTGCTATAAATAACATACAATTCAATTAGACATTAATCTTTGATTACACACAGTTCAATTATCAAACAGTTCTATTTCTAACAATTCAATTTAGCCGAAGTCAACAAAGTTCCAAGCATTGTTATGTATCACTAATAATTCAATTAGACATCAGTCATTTGTTTCGACATAGTTAAATGATCAAACAGTTTGATTTCTAACAATTCAATTTACCATGAGTTGTTTGGTTGCATCCAGTTTAAATGTCAAACATTTCTATTTGACCCATTGGTAGGATCCTATCAGGTGCTACTCCTCACCATCAAATTGTTTAGTGTCAAATCTAGGAAAATGGGGGAGGGTCTTACTGCTCTGTAGAGATACAGTCTGTGTATTCTACAGCCTCAGCGGACTGGGCAACTTAAGTAGTTTTAAAAATTATATCCAGGACATTTGTTGGGGGTGGGGATTCTTACCCCTCTGCAGAGATACAGTGTATTTTGCAGCTCCAACTCGAACGTAATTGAATAACCTTTAGACGTAAAATAACCCAACATAAGTTGACATGCCGTTTAAACTAATGTATAATTCTGTTGCGTTCTGGTTAGTGAACGCTTGTAATATTAAATAAAGGACAAACCACGATATGAGAGGAAATAGAGATATATTCTCAGGAAAAAGCATATACAGTAGAGAGACTATTAGTAGACAAGAACATAGGATTAGTGAACGCTTGTATATTAAATAAAGGAAAAACCACGATATGAGAGGAAATAGAGATATATTCTCAGGAAGAAAGTATATACAATAGAGAGACTATTAGTAGACAAGAACATAGGATTAGTGAATACAGAATAACGATATCGACCAACGATAGTATTGGCTTCCGTTATTACGGTAGCAAGTAAGGTGATCTAGTGTGATCTCATCTCCAGTCTCCAACGCTCTAATAAGAAGCTGCTCTTCATCTTCTCGTCTGCCCTGGTATTATATATGGCAGCTGGACTAGTTCATTGTGAGGAAAAAGGTGGGATATACCCAACAATTTCAATCTATTCATCAAAATTTCCGAAATTTTAGCTTTTTTTTAGGAACCGGTAAAATATTTAGCACCCTGAAAATGATTCCGATTTTAATTAAAATGAGCGAAATATGCGAGTGCATTTTCTTTCTCTCAAAAAAGATCGACACGATGAATTCAATGTAATATCATTGCGTCGCTGCTGGTATATATGTGTAAATATATTTGTGTGAGTGAGGAATGGGTGTGTTAGTGTATATTTTTTCTTTAATGTGTTCATATTTGAATCGTATACAAGCGAGGTTATTCTTTCATTACTATATGTCTATAAAATTTGAGAGAATATAAATATATAAGTGTGTGTTTAAGAATGTGTCTGTTCGTGATTGGCCATGAAATTAATTTGTTCATATTCATTTTCTGGTTGAAGCGGTGTTATGTTGCCAAGTTCTGGTGATGATAATAAATTTAAATATAAAAATCTTTTAACGATTTGCGGCGTTTTAGTCAAAACTAAAATTTAGATTAGGCGAATTGAATAATTCAATTAATTAATTCGGTGCAAAAAATAATTGAATAGAATATAAAAATGATAATTAATATTATTGCAATTTTTGAGTGTCATTATATGTACATTGTTTCTTGCTTTATAAAGAATATCAGGAGCCTTTTTCCTTCATATAAATCATGCAAGATTTGGCATTAGATAATCCACAAGGGTTGATATGCAATTAACTCAAATAACACCATAAATTCATCGTATAATGAGCGTATAGAAAAGATTAATATAATAGATGTATAAATAATAATACTACTAAATGGTATATGCATAACCCAGAATCCTTCCTGGAGAATGAGACGCAAAAAATTCTCTGGACGTTCGTGACGCAAACAGATTGCCTTATCCCGATCAGAAGACCTGACCACGTGATAATTAACAAAAAAAACTTGCTATTTCGAGGACTTTGCCGTTCCATTGGGCCAAAGAGTGAAAATCAAAGAAAGCGAAAAGAAAGACAATTACTTAGACCTAACCAAAGAATCAAAAAAAAAAACCGTGAAGCAAGTGAGTAATGGTAATATGAATTGTAAGTGATGCGCTTGAAGGTTTGGCTTGGGGGCTGGAACAGTTGGAAATTCGGAGGAAGAGAAGAGACCATCCAAATGACGGTATTGTTGAGATCGGTTAGAATATTGAGAAGAGTCCTGGAAACCTGAAGAGATTTGCTGTCACTCAGACTCCAGTGAAAGACCATCAGCTATCGCTGCTGCGAAAAACTCGCCATATGCACAACCCAGCACTTGTCCTTGAAAATGACACACATAAACTCCTATGGGACTTTGACATACACATGGATCACCTAATCTCGGCCAGGAGACCAGACCTTATAATAATCTACAAAAAAAATAGTCGACTTTGCTGTCCCAGCTGACCACAGAATAAAACTGAAAGAATCTGAAAAGACGGATAAGTACCTCGACCTTGCTAGAGAATTGAAAAAGCAGTGGAACATGAAAGTGACGATTGTACCAATTGTGATTGGTGCTTTTGGCACAATAACTAAAGGATAATTAAAAGGCCTGGAGGACTTGGAAGTTGGCGGACGGGTAGAGACTATCCAAATGACAGCATTGCTGAGAACGGCCAGAATCCTGAGATGAGTCCTGGAGACTTGAGGAAACTTGCTGTCACTCAAACTCCAGTGAAAAACCATCAAATGTCGCTGATGTGAAAAACACTAAAGGAGTAAATAATGATAATAAGGACCAACTACGTTAAAACGAAAATAGATAAGACGCAACAAAATAGCTTGCCCAGTTGACTGGATCTGTAGATTTCACCGACTGTTTCTTCCACCCAACGAGTGTCCTGATTATGACACTAAATAATCTGATGGTGAGGTTCCAGTAATGCTGGAGTTTTGCGGAATGTAGAAAATTCTTTCGCTAAATAAAAAAAAATGTGGAAACAATATTTGATGGGGTGAATTTTTTCTTTTTTGTTAGTGATGAAACGAGATAAATATAAAACAAATTTGTAGTCTTTTCATCACTTATAAAAAAAAGAAAAAATTCCCCCAATATTATTTCCACCCCTTTTTTTATTTAGCGAAAAAAATCTCCACCCCCAAATAAGCTTTGTTAACACCTCCACCCTCTCCATCTGATTTCCCAATAAAAAAATGAAAAAAAAAATTGGTTACCAATCCTTTTGCCGCGATCTCTGGTTGTCAATAATGCTTGCTGGTCCGGAAGTAGGTACCATTTTACGTTAAATTCATATAACAAAGTGATCCCCTTCTTTAAATTCTAAAATATTGGCGTTTTCTACAAAATGTCTTCTTTGCGGATATTTTTTCTGTCTGTTTACATGTATTCGCAAAAAAAAGTAGAATCTGATTTTTAGTTTTCGCTAAAATAGGATGGGTTAAAGAGTAAAAATTTACCCATTATCGATTAGCAAGATTCAGCACCATCAGACTATCAATTTTTTGACCCTATGAAAGTGGGTTTTAGTGGGGTAAAAGCCCCCCCCCAACGAATTTCCTGGATATAACGCTAAACAATCTGATGATGTGGCAACAGTAATGCTGGAGCTTTGAGGAATGCTGAGTACTTTTTTATTGCCTTCACTTCTAGGTCCTCTGTGACCCGGAGTGGTCGCACCTGATAGGGTCCTATTTATGGGTCAAATAGAACTAAACTGAGTGCTTTTGATAAACTAAAATGTTTGAAATAGAACTGTTTTGATATTTAAACTGCATATTTATGTTAAACTGAACTGGTTGAAATAGAACTGTTTTGACTTTGAAACTGTATACATATGCTAAACTAAATTGTTTGTAATAGAACTGTTTATAGGTATCGAAATGGATTTAGCATTGAATAACCTTCAATGGTTGATATGCCATAAAACCAAACCAAACCAAACCAAACCCCGACCACGCCCAGAAGTGACAATTCAACGAGGTGAACTTTATTTTGAATTAACTTAGCAGAAGACAAGAGCAGGTGGGACGCTTGGCAAATAACGTGAAACACACACGTACACACACGTACACACACACACACACACACACACACACGTATACTGTTTTTGAGTCACGTGTCTTATGATGCTGTCCACTTTATGGACACGTGGCTCGAAAAAGTATAAGACAAGTGTACTATAGTTCAAGTGAATAACTCATTTGTTACAACCTGACGATCGTAGAAATGAAAGTCTGAATTGTGAGTTCGAACCCTACTGTAAACTTTATACCTAGCGTGATTGTATATATATATATGATTGCAGAATATTGTAATATTGATATGCTTTTTGTAAATTGACAACTGTATATATTTTACGAATTAGAGGCGTTTTTAGCGTTAAATCCTAATTATATATATATATATATATATATATATATATATATATATATATGTGTGTGTGTGTGTAGGGGGGATTAAAATTTAACGCTAAAAACATCTCCAATTCATAAAATATTTACTGTTGTCAGAGTTAACAGTTGATACATATTGATACAGGAATTGTACATTATTTGTCAACCAGACCGAAAAAACAAATGGTCTGTTAATTATTCTAAAAAAATGATGAAATTCAGATTAGTGAGATAGGGTGACCGGAGTTTTGTGGGTTTTTCGAAATCTTTAAAAGAAATTTCTCATTATTTCTTTGTCTGAAGATGTAGATTTAACATTTTAAAAAATATAGGGCCTGCTGAAAAAAATTTTGATTAAAAAAATATGAGTGATTTTTTAAAGGTTTTTCTTTTATATGGCATATATATATATATATATATATATATATATATATATATATATATATATATATATATATTTCTTTGAGAAAAACAAAAACTGGTCACATTAGGATAATAAATTTATTTCCATCCACAGACTGTTTCGTTGTATAACAGCTTATCAGTATGGCTAGACACGTGAGATGCCTTCAGTTGGAATATATATTGAAATTTATATATATATATATATATATATATATATATATTTGATAGCTTGGATGCTTATCTACAACCACTGGTTTCATGTCGTGTTTATATGACAATCTTCAAGCAGAGAAAGAAAGATCTTGGAGAAATTTAAAAAATCGAAAAATACATAGTAATCGATAAAACCAAACCAAACCAAACCAAAAGGAGCCACCTTCGCTCTAAAATTAGTTAATTAGTTCACATACCTCGGCAGCAACATCTCATCGACTGAAAATAATGTTATCATACTATTAACGAAGGCGTGGAAGGCTACTGACAGGTTATTGATCATTTGGAAATCTGATCAATCTAATAGAATAAAACGGGATTTCTTCCAACCTGTAACAGTGTCCATACTAATATTTGGATGCACTACATGAACGTTAACAAAACAAAGAAAAAACTAGATTGGAAATATACAAGAATGCTGTGTGCTGTCTTGAACAAAACATGGAAGCAACACCCTACGAAATAGCATCTGTACCGCCACTTGCCTCCCATCTCACGCACGACCCAAGACGAACAAGACATGCAGAGCACTATAGAAGTAAGGATGAACTCATAAGAGACGTTCCCTTACGGACTTGCACACATGGACAACCCAGTCTTGACCGACCAGCAAAGACTTATTCTGAATCAGTTTTGCCCAGACAGTGGATGCAGCCTAGAAACCTGGCAACAGCGATGCATGATTGGGCTGAATGGCGAAAGTGTCTGCATCACGTGACGATGAGGATATATATATATATATATATATATATAAAAGTTTGATTATATATATATATATATATAATCAAACTTTTACTTTCTTAAATTTAAACAGAGCTGACGGAAGGAAAAAAACTTGACCTGTCATACTGTCTACAATTAGGATTTCAATGTTATGGTCACAGTTGAAAGCAATTATTCTTTTGTTTCTTAAATTATCAGAAAATAATGTTGCAACTGGAGGCAACACTAATGATCTCCCTTGCCTCTGTTTCTCTTTCAGTGCTCAAGGGAGAGCGGAATTTACACGAGGCGGCGCGTCGCAACAATTTAGCCAAAGTGAAGAAACTGATCAATGAAAAAGTGGACGTGGATTGCAGAAATAATGTAAGTGTTTTTGCTTTCGCTAAAGGAAGGCGCTTTATTCATTTCTTACTAATATACTCTCTTTTTCGTTTATCACGCCATTATCTACTTCAGTCTATTCATGTCTGTTCATTTCAACCTATTCATATCTATCTATCTATCTATCTATCTCAGCCTATATATCTATTTCAGCCTAAATATCAATCTATTTAAGACTATTCATATCCATTTATTTCAACCTATTCATATCTATCAATTGATCTATTTCAGCCTATTCATATCTATCTATCTATCTATTTCAGCCTTTATATCTATTTCAGCTTAAATAACAATCTATTTAAGACTATTCATATCCATTTATTTCAACCTATTCATATCTATCAACTGATCTATTTCAGCCTATTCATATCTATCTATCTATTTCAGCCTTTATATCTATTTCAGCTTAAATAACAATCTATTTAAGACTATTCGTATCTATCTATGTACATATCAATTTCCGCCATTCTATCTACTGATCTATCTTTCTATTTCTCGCAATTCATATCTATCTATCTATCTATCTATCTCAGCCTATTCTGATTTATATATCTATTTCAGCCTATTTATATCAATCTATCTATCTATTTCAGCCTATTCATATCTATCTATTTCAGCCTATTCATATCTATCTATTGATCTATTTCAGCCTATTCATATCTATCTATCTATCTATCAATGATATTGGACCAAAAAACAAAAACAAAAAAGTGATATAAAAATTTTTATTAGTTTCAACTTACCTCTGAATTCTTGTAATGTTCACTGCCACTTCATTTTCTGTAATACTTTTTGAATCTTCAGATGCAATAGTTTTTCTCTTACGGCCACAACTTCATTTTTCTTGGTAAATTCCAGTTTGCTACAGCTAAGGAAACTTTGACGACAATAATCAAGGAAAATAATCATTTCCTATGTGTGTCTAAGCCATTAAAATTCATTAAAATTTATGGCAATAATATTGTAACGAAAGCAAATGAACAAGACCCCATATCCCGACAAATTACTAGGGAGTGGAAGCCCGTGGGTCGTGGCTAACATGCTGGAGTTTAACATCGTAGTAAGCGTGTTCGAACTTTAGTCCCGCTATTACGTTTACTTTCGGACTTATACTATTAGGAAAGGTATGAACCACTTTATCTGTCCAACTATTGGGTAATGAGTATTGCTACTATTCTTTTATAAGGGCTGCTTTGGCATTAAATAACCCACAAAAGTTGATATGGCATCAACTCTAGTGTATTGACTTCCTTACTCCTCCCATACCTCACATACTCCCTGCCTTCCTATCTATCTATCTATGAATAAAGTCTTGTTGAGTTCGTGAGATACGTTGGTCCTTCAATATGTTTCCAGACTTTTTTTTGTACAGGTATTTAAAATTGTCGCAGACTCTTGAAAATTCACTATGTTATTGCTATACATCTTATGAGATGACTGACCATTTCAGATTCAAATAAACAGCTACAGCAGGAATTGGAAGACACCCTACTAAAGCCTGATTGTCCCAGCTGGTGAATTTCAAAAATGCAATCTGGACGTGAAGACACTTTAGAAGAACGATATGCAATAAAATTCTGTTTTCAACTTGGAAAAAATGCCACAGAAACGTATGAAATATTTCAGACTGCTTTTGGACCATATTGCATGAATCGAGCATCAGTTTTTGAGTAGCATGAGATTCAAGGAAGGCAGGGAGTCTGCGAGGGGTGATGAGAGGTATGGGAGTAGTAAGAAGTCAATACACTAGAGTTGATTGGCCAAAGGCTTAGGGTTAGGGTTACTATGTTGAGGTTTTAATGGAATTCAGCAAGAGATTCCGTCGGAGGAGGCCAGCGCTCTTCAAATTGGGTCAGTGGCATTTTCCCCAGGACAATACACCAGTCCACAACTCCATCCTTATCACAGACTATTTAACCAAGATGGGCATCAAGACAGCTCCTCGCCCTCCCTATAATTCTGACCTTCCTCTTTGTGACATTTGATTATTCCTTAAGCTCAGAGGCTGTCGTTATGAGACAATGGGGGAGATGAAAGAGGCTGTGATGAAGGTCATTAACACGCTCACACAAGAGGACTTCGATGAGGTCTTCCAGAAGTTGTTGTAACGGTACAAGTGCATTGCAGCCAGAGGAGATTAGTTCGAAGGGGACTAGAGTTTCATGTGTGTACTATCAATAAAAGTGCCCATACGAAAAAAGTCTGGAAACTTATTTAATGATCCTCGTAAATTAGTAATATATAGATTTTGTTTGGGTTCTTTGTTTAATGGGATATATAGCTTCATGGTTTATATCGATCAATCAATCTTTTACCGTCTCTTTGTAACATATTTATCGGTTCGTATCTATATACCAGTCTATAATCATTTCTGTGTAACATATCTATCAGTTCGTATCTGTCTAGCAATTTATCACCGTCTCTTCGTATCCTTCCACAAATCTATAACCGTTTCTTTGTAACATTATATATCTACCAATTAATCACCGTCTCTTTGTAACATATCTATCAGTTCGTATCTATTTAATAATACATAACCGTTTCTTTGTAACGTTTCGAACAGTTCGTATCTATTTACCAATCTATAACCGGTTCTTTGTAACATATCTCTCTGTTCGATTCTATCTACCAATCAATCACCGTCTCTTTGTAACATATCTATCAGTTCAGGTAGATAGATCTCAATCTCTTTATATTATATATTGATATAGAGGATTCAAATGCTTACTACAGACGTCATTTCTTATCTCGATTGAGTTGTGCCTCATGCAATACAAAGTTTTACTAAGTTTTTTTTTTACAAGCCGGAGAACGTTTAAAGCAGTTGCAGTGATTAACCATCGAAGTACTGAACAGGCTCATTGTTTCTTAGCTTCGGTGATTCTAAGGCAATGGTGGTCTAAAATGTGACTTAAGTGTAAGTCCAAAAACATATCTTCTCTATTGACTTCCTAAAGAGAGATAATCATTGTCAGTTTGATCTATCTATCTCTCTATCTATCAATCATTTTGTTCATTGACATCTATCTGTCTACCACTGTCTCTTCATAATCTATATATATATATATATATATATATATATATATATATATATATATAATCTATCAATATATATATATATATATATATATAATCTATCAATATATATATATATATATATATAATCTATCAATATATATATATATATATATATATATATAGTAAGATGGATAATTTCTTTTTTATATATATATATATATATATATATATATATCACTCTCTCTCTCTCTCTCTTTATCAGTTTGTTCATTGACATGTTTATCTATCACAGTCTCTTCATAATCCATCCATCCATCTCTCTCTCTCTCTCTCTCTCTCTCTCTCTCTCTCTCTCTCTCTCAGTTTGTTCTTATACATCTATCTATTTATCTATCCATGTCTTTTCACAATCTATCTATCTATCTATCAATCTATCTATCATTTTCTTCTTTGACATCTCTTTATTTATCTATCATAGTCTCTTCATAATCCATCCATCCATCCATCCATCTCTATCTATCTATCATTTCGTTCATTGACATCTATCACAGTCTCTTCATGATCCATCCATCTCTCTCTCTCTCTCTCTCTCTCTCTCTATCTCTCTCTCTCTCAGTTTGTTCTTATACATCTATCTTTTTATCTATCCATGCCTTTTCACAATCTATCTATCGATCGATCGATCGATCGATCTATCTATCTATCTATCTATCTCTCATTTTCTTCTTTGACCTCTCTCTATTTATCTAACACAGTCTCTTCATAATCCATCCATCCATCCATCTCTCTCTCTCTCTCTCTCTCTCTCTCTCTCTCTCTCTCTCTCTCTCTATCCATCTATCTATCTATCACCTTGTTCATTGACATCTCTTTATCCCGTATCTTCATAACCCATCTGTCTTTCTATCCGTCTATGTTCCTTTTCATCAATCTTTTTTTCTAACACTGTCTTTTTATAATCCACCCATCTATAAATCTATCTAATATAGTATGAAAACAACCGAAAGAACAATGTGTAGGATCACGGCTCACATCCTGACATTGCAAGAAACTTCTTGGCTGTTGATTTATTTCCCATTCACTTTTTAACCCGCACGTTAAGCGTTTGAGGATCTCCACTGAACCATCCACGCGATACGTAAGAAATCTAATGATCTGTTCACCACATCGCTACGCTCAGTCGACGAGAGGGATTTGCTCGGGATCAATTGATTTAATTCATCGCCTATCCGAGGCAAATAAACAGCCCAAACAAACCAGTATATGCATATGCATTTGCTGGCAAAGATGCCCATATCAAATACAATTGTCGCATTCTGCTAAAATAGACTAAATGTCAAGATATACTAATTGATAACGTAGTATTAACGACAAAATTCTATGGAGGAGTCTCCATGATATAGTGGCTAACACGCTCGACAGTAACACGACGGTATCATGTTGAATCTTAAGATTCAAAAGTAATAACAGAAAGGTGACTCTATTTATCAGATATGAAAAAGTCTTTTATTCAAACTGTTTCCATTCTAGTAGTCCGCCGCAAACACAAGGGACAAAGAAAAACGCCTTGCAAGGCTCCATAAACAAATCTCGCAAGCCGCTACAAGGGGACATCCACCCCAACGCCGACGTAACCAACGTTTAACCAAAGTTGTCGCTTTGGGTTTTTAATTCCAACTGCCGACCTCTGAATTTAAAATTATCTTTTCTTATATTATATATTAATTATCTCATTCAGCTAATTTCATGAAGACATGTCATCTTCTTATTTATAGCATTCTACAATCATGAATCATCACACGAGTCTTAAACCAGAATCCATTTTATTTACATTTGGTTTTCCGGAGCCCACAACGTTATTTTGACTGGAGATGATATCTTGGTCGAACATGTGCGCGTGTATGACTTTTCCAATTTGACTTCCACTTCCACTCAAACATTTCAAACTAATCTACGACACCACCAAACTAAATAATAAAATAATTAATAGAATCATGCCACTGAAAAAGGTATGAACCCCTTTTCCCCCCGGCTATGGGTTAAATTGTATCACTGCTATACTTCTACAGGGATGGCTTTGGCATTAGATAACCTTCAAATATTGATATGCCATTAAACAAAAGAAACCAACAAATCATAATAATTCTATCTATCTGTCCATTTATCATCATATCTATCTATGCATCTCTCTCCCAGCTACTCTCCTTCTACAATGATGGCTTTGGCATTGAATAACCCACGAAGGTTGATATGTCATTAAGCAATCCAAACAGAATCTAATAATATCCTACTGTTTAGATTTTTTAAATAAATTCTCAGAGAATTTCGAACTTCACCATTTATTTAAATCCCGGGGTGGACTGTTCTCATTTCGCCGTCCATGTTGGGAGATTTGGGGTAGTATCTCACATCACTCAATTTTTGCGGCTGTTGAAACTGAGAACATCAATCAGACTGGCTGAGATGCTTAAGACGGCGAATCAAATATGTAGATACAAACGTGAGCCATATAGAACAAGTCCATATGAATTGGGCACCCGATGAGACTCGAGCTCACTTGTGAATGTTTGCGAGTTTAACATGCTAACCATTACACCACCCGAGGCGTCTAGGTGAATCAAAAGTAGTAATTTACTGAACCTTTTGCTAAGATGTGACACAAGGCCATATGAATGGGGCACCCGATGAGACTCGAGCTCTCTTGTAAAGGTTTGCGAGTCTAACATGCTAACCATTACACCACCCGAGGAGTCTAGGTGAATCAAAAGTAGTAATTTACTGAACCTTTTGCTAAGATGTGACACAAGGCCATATGAATGGGGCACCCGATGAGACTCGAGCTCTCTTGTGAAGGTTTGCGAGTCTAACATGCTAACCATTACACCACCCGAGGCGCCCAGGTGAGTCAAAAGTTTTACGATATTTTGGTACGTGCTAGTTTGCCCTGCGTATATCACGTGACCAACACAGTTCAAGTCGTGCTAAGAACTTACTATGGTTGGTAGTGTCGTGGTAGTCAGTGCGCAAACACGTCGTCCGCCTAGTCGGTTGAGGCTATCGAATACGCTTACAGCACAACTATAGAGTGGAAAAACCTCATAAACAATTGTGCCCGTGGTGTAATGGTTATCGTCGCAGGAATTGGACACGGCGACACGAGTTCAAATCCTGGACTGATTGCATTTCACATAGCACTAATACCCTTGGGAAAGGTAGGAATCCAATTATTCTCCCTCTAGCTATGGGTAAATAGTAGGACAGACTAGGTTCTTCAGCCTTGGTTAGGCAACTAGTCTAGAAAAAGGAAAACTCTGACGTCAAACCTGTTAAACTCCGCTTAAAAAATTGACCTTATGTCATATCCTGCCCGAGCGGAGGGGTTGGGTAAATATGATAAACAATTGTGTGGAGTACTCCTTCGTGGCCATTACTCCCAGGTTAACTCTGACCCGGATTAGTCGTACCTGTAAGGGTCCCATCTATAGGTCAAAAGGACCTGTTCAATCATTTACTGACGATTATTATTTGTAGTTATTTGAAACCATGCAGCTGTGTGCAAATTATTCATATTACATAGGAATAATTGGTAAATAGAATTACTGGTGTTGGGTGGCAATGCTCGAAACCATTTTACTGCGTGCCAAAAAAGGATTAATATTTGATAGAATTATTAGTGTTAGATATAAATAACTAAAACCATTTCGCTGTCTGCCAAAAATAATTGATATTAGAATTATTAACTTTAGATAGAAATAGCTAAAACCACTTAACTATGTGCCAACAAATTATTAATATTTGATAGAATTATTAGTATTTCATCATCATCATCCGTCTAGTGTGGAGATGTCGCCTTTCTGATTAAAGCACATATATTCAGTTTTGTGTGCATTAACATGGAGTCCAATGCCTGCAGCGGCTATTTCATAGGAATAGCTAAAACCATTTCACTGTATGTAAACAAATTAGCTCTATCGACTTGTTTAAAAATAGAGTTACCAACAAACATATATAAACAGAATTTGGCATTAAATTACCCACAAATATTGATATGCCATAAAAAACAACTATCCAAAAGACTCATTGTTGTACATTACTTTTCTCCCTGTTTGAAGTGAAAGCCGCACTTTCAACAATTCAAGCAATTATGATTAAGAGTTCGAACTGGACCCTAACGTCGTGGAAGCAAGCAAAAATATTTACTGCGCGAAAGATGAAGGCACAAATTATAATAATACAGTAACCAGATACTATTTACCAGCCCCTCCGCTCGGGCAGGATGTGACACAAGGTCAATTTTTAAGCGGAGTTTAACAGGTTTGAATTCAGAGTTTTCCTTCTCCTAGACTAGTTGCCTAACCAAGGCTGAAGAACCTAGTCTGTCCTGCTATTTACCCATAGCTGGAGGGAGAATAATTGGATTCATACTTTTCCCAAGGGTATTAGTGCTATGTGAAATGTAATCAGTATTGTCCAGGATTTGAACTCGTATCGCCGTGTTCATTTCCTACGGCGATAACGACTACACCACGGGCACCTCCAAAATAATACAGTAACCAGATAGTTGAAATAATTTCTTTTGGGTTGTAAGAACCTTGATGATCAGCTAAGGTCAGGTGGGTCTAAAACAGAGGATGCTGAGACCGTGCTTGAAACCCTAAAGGTAAAATCCGACGAGTAACACACGGAGAGTATCAACCGGGCCTTGCATCTGACAGCATAAGGTTGGTTGGTTGTTTAGGTTTTATGACATATCAATCTTGTTGGTTATTTAATGCCAAATCAATTTTTATGCAAATAGTCAGTTCGATTTCAAACAATTCAGTTTAGCACCAGTACACAGTTTAATTGCCAAAAAACAGTTCTGTTTCAAGCTATTCAGTTTATTCAAACAATTCTAATTCAGCTAATTCAGTTTTCAGTTTAAGCACAGATTTTGCTTACACACAGTTAAATGTCAAAACAGTTCTATATTAAACAATTCAGTTTAGTGTAAGTACAGTTTCAATGTCAAAAACAGTTCGATTTCAAACAATTCAGTTTAGCATAAATTAGTTCTCTTTAAACCATAGATAGATACTTATTTTATCTTTAAACTTTGCTTTTGTGACCTGGAAAATGACACTTTCAAATTTACTCATTTTCAAGAATATTCCAGCTTTATTCAGTACTTAGTAGCTTATTGGCCCAGTCGGCTGGGCTGTAGAATATACTGACTGGATCTGCCAAGGGGTAAGGCTCCTCCAACGAGTGTCCTGGATATGGCAATAAACAATCTGATGATGAGGCTCCACTAATAAGGAATGCGGAGTACCCCTTTATTGCTATCGCTCGCATGTCCACTGTGGCTTGGAGTGGTAGCACCTGATAGGGTCCTATCTATGGGTCAAATAGAACTAAACTGTGTACTTATGATAAACTGAATCCTTTGAAATAGTACTGTTTTGACACTTAAACTGCGTACGAATGCTAAACTGAATTGTTTGAAAGAGAACTGTTTTGACATTTAACTGTGTCAAAATAAATGACCGATCTTTAATTGAATTGTTAGGGATACTTTCTTGACTCGACTGAATAGTTTGAAATAGAAGATTTAGACATTTAAACTGCATACTAATGCTAAACTGAATTGTTTGAAACAGAACTGTTTTTTTAGATTTAAACTCTGTACCTATGCTAAATTGGATTGTTGGAAATAGCACTGTTTTTACATTTAACTGAGAGTAAACAGGAAAATGTACTAATTCTCAACTGAATTGTTTGAAATAGAAATGGTTATATATATATAAATGGATTTGGTATTAAGTAACCAACTATGGTTGATATGCCATAAAACCCAACCAAAACAAATCATATATACTTAATATATATGTAAAAAGAGGATTTGGCATTAAATAACCAATTATGGTTGATACGCCATAAAACCCAACCAAAACAAATCATATATATTTAATATATATGTATAAAGATGATTTGGCATTAAATAACCTGCGATGGTTGATATGCCATAAAACCCAACTAAACCAAATCATATATATTTAATATATATGTAAAAAATGATTTGGCATTAAATAACCAACTATGGTTGATACGCCATAAAACTCAACCAAAACAAATCATATATATTTAATATATATGTAAAAAGATGATTTGGCATTAAATAACCCACAAAAGTTGATATCTCATAAAACCAAACCAAACTTTTGTAGCAATTAAATTTTTTCGAAAACTGGCCAAACATTTTTGTTGAGCTTTGATATAAAAACATGTAAATTTTGATTCAAAGTTGTTTCATGAATTTGCCCGTTTTTATATAAAAAAATCGGTTAATTTCTAAATGTCATTATCCAGAGCATAAAAGCAAAGTTTCAAAAGAATAATTGTTATTTTCTATACTTTTACAACATTGGTAATAAAGAAATAATACATACAATACAAGAACCATATTTGAGTCACATTGTGTATTAAAACACAAGAACGTGTGTTTTCGATATGCGTATTAAACTTCGAATTCGAGATGATGATAAATATTGTTACGTCGCCGACAACAGACCTCAGAGCTGATTATAATGATGAGGCGGTTTCGAGGATGTGATTACAGGCTGGTCGTAATTAGCAGTCAAATAACAACGTAGACAATTTTTGTTGTAATTGTAGATCAGGAATATTTATATTCAAAATACAAAGCCATTTTGATTTTGAGTTTTGAAATCTTTTTTAAATATAAACATTCTTGTTTACATAGTGTCTCTTGTCAGTGGTTGATTATGGGGTTTTTCTCCACCGTTTTATTTAACCCACTTTTAAATAAAGGCTGCTGGACTCATAAAAGTATATGTAAAATGTACTATTAAAGTTGATTCTAATATAGGGTGATTGAATAAAGTGTTAACACTCTTATGGGTATACCTTTAAGATATAATTCGAAAACAGTCTCCATATTTTCACTATCCCTGTCAACGCATTCTTGGGATATCCCACTGGTGATATGAAAAATGTTAATATTTCTATAGCAGAATTTTTATTAGAAAAACAGAACTGATATAACGGAAATTCTAAAAATATGTTGACTGGAATGTTGAATTAGTGGAGACTTCAAAAGCATGAAATCATTCACCATCATCACGTCGCGCTACCAGCGCGGATTTCCCTGGCCCTCCCCCACCATCCTTTTCTATCGTCCATCGCTTCCGGTAGATCTTCAAGGCTACATCCAGTATCGGCACAGATCTATTGTATGTAGGTTCTAACTGGTCGTCCAGCCTTTGCTCGTCCATGGGAAGGGGTCCACAGGAGTATGTCACTTATGTGTTCGTCCCTACGGATGGTTAGTGCCCATACAGCTGCTGCTTTGTGGGGTGCTGCCTCCAAGACTTGTTCAATATTGCTCCCGGAGTTTTTGTGTAGTTGCCATCAAGCTTTTTCTCCATACGTTTAGTATGTAGTGCATCCATACAGTAGTATCAATACAAACAACCTGTATGATGAGAATTTTGTTTATAAAACTGAAGTATTGAACACATGATTTAATGAAAGCTGACAAAAGAAAGAAAGAAGAAGAAGAAGAAGAAGAAGAAGAAGAAGAAGAAGAAGAAGAAGAAGAAGAAGAAGAAGAAGAAGAAAATACTCCGCACAAACTATAACGGACGCGGACTACGCCGATGTCATAGCGTTTATATCAAATACACCTGCCCATGCCGAATCCCTGCTATATAGTCTGGAACGAGCAGCAGGTGGCATAGGCCTCTATGTCAACGCAAACAAAACAGAATACACGTGCTTTAATCAAAGAGGTGACATCTCCACACTAAAGGGGGATCCTTTGAAACGAGTGGACAAGTTCACCTACATCGGAAGCAGTGTCTCATCAACCGGGAATGACATCAACTCGTGACTAGCAAAGGCATGGACAGCCATCCCGAAAACTATCCAAGTTAAACGAACTAGACGTACGGGTCACTGTTAGAGAAGTAAGGACGAACTCATAAGCAATATGCTCCTGTGGACCCCATCACATGGACGAGCAGAGGCAAGACTACCAGCTAGATCCTTTATACAACAGCTCTGTGCCGATACAGGATGTAGCCTGAAAGACCTCCCGGGAGCGATCGATGACAGAGACGGGTGGCGAAAGAGGGTCAGAGAGATCCGTGCTTGCAGTGTGACATGATGATGATGGCGACTGAACACAGAAACTCCAGCTGGTAGTTTGCTAGGATATTTTATTTGACTCTTTAAGACTGTCCGACATTATTTATATACAAAAATTTAATTGTATAAATATATATAAGAGGTGTAATTATTTGGGACTGCTACAGAGTGCGGAACCAAAATTAGGAATATTCTAGTATAATCCTATTCACCCAACCCCTCCGCTCGGGCAGGATATGACACAAGGTCATTTTTAAGCGGAGTTTAAGAGGTTTGAATTCAGAGTTTTCCTTCTCCTAGACTAGTTGCCTAACCAAGGCTGAAGAACCTAGTCTGCCCTACTATTTATCCATAGCTGGAGGGAGAATAATTGGGTTCATACCTTTCCCAAGGGTATTAGTGCTATGTGAAATGCAATCAGTCTTGTCCAGGAATTGAACTCGTATCGCTGTGTCCATATCCTGTGACGATAACCATTACACCACGGGCACCTCCTGAATATTCTAGTATAATAATAAACGACTATTATGAAACAAGATTAATTATGATTTGAAAAAATAAACAACAAAATAAGAAGATAGACACAAAACAATAGATTTACTCAATATGGCCATTTTTTTAGAATTATTGTATCAACACACTTTCGAAGCGATTCGCATACTTTCAAAATAAATTCTGCAGACCTTATATTCCATTCCTCCTCAATAGCAGAACCAATATTTGAATGGGAAGTTGTATTTGTTTCGTTTTTTTTTAAATGCCCCATGTAGCGTAAATCAAGGGGGTTGAGGTCTAGGCTTAAATCTTATTTAATTTCTATCCTTACAGTTTTCTCTTGGTCTTTCAATTCGTTAGCGTGCTTTCGTATTAACGTTGTTGGGACCTTCTTAATCGCCGCAGAGAGAGCAGTTAAAAAGCCTTCTTTTCGTTTTTCGTGCAATCCTCCACCTCACCTCCATTTCCTTAAAAAGCGCTTTTTCAATGAAATTTTTTTCTTTGTTTTTGTATACGGTAGACAAATAAACTTTGGCTTGGTTTCGGCGTCAAGCAGATCATAGATTCTTTGTTGTTTCTTTTCTTGCTCACTCATATTGGGCTGAATTTTAATTTTAAAAGTGCTTGAACAATAGAGTTAATCATGAGAATTTAGATTTATCGCATTTTTTTTTCAAAAATTAGGCTAAAATTAGGTTTTAAAAATTATTCCATAGTTTGCTTCCGCAATCTGTATACACATTCAGATTTTTGTCATGTTTGGTTATGAATAATACCTAATAATATCTGTTTTGATTTTGCAACGTCTGGGGGGGGGTCTTTGATATTTTACATGAATCTTACCAAGTAAGCATTTACAAGTGAAATTGAAGAATTTTTCTTTAACAGATCAAAAGACTATTATTTTATTAAAAAACTAAACTGTCTAAATATAGGCATGAACTCTCTCTCTCTCTCTCTCTCTCTCTCTCTCTCTCTCTCTCTCTATCTATCTATCTATCTATCTATCTATCTCACGCACAACCTGTCAATCACTTTCTCTATACTTATTACCTCCTCCTCTCCCCCTCTCTCTCTCTCTCTATCTCTTTCTCTCCCAATCTCTCTTTCTCTGTTTTTCTCTCTCTATGTCTCCTTTTCTTTCTTTTATTTTCTATATCTCTCTCTTTCTTTTTCATAATTAGTCTCTTTATCTTGCTCCATTTTTCTGTTATTTGTGCACCTATATCTCTTCCGCTAACTCTTCTATCTTCATACAATTTTTAGTTTCTGTCTTTCTTTTCGTAGGTCTCTCTATGTCTCTTTTACCTCTCTCCTTCGTTCTCTCTGTCAATCTATATCTTTCTCTCTCACATTCAGTCTCGTTGCTTTACTCTATTTTTCGTACGTTTTTCCATCTTCCGCTCATTATCTCTCTCTCTGTCTCTCTCTCTCTTTTCAACTGAGTCTCTTCCTTCCACATGATCTCTCTCTCATCTAATAGCTCTCTCTTTCTCTCTCTTTTCAACTGAGTCTCTTTCTTCACTCAGTCTTCACTGTATATATATGTATATATATATATATATGTGTGTGTGTGTGTGTGTGTGTGTGTGTGTGTGTGTGTGTGTGTGTGTGTGTGTGTATTTCCCTCTAACGTACTCTCTTTGTCTCTCTTTACCAAGGACAGATTGCATTAGAAATAATCGTGAATAGAGCTTGTTTTCTCACGTGATTTAATCCCTTTTCAATGCATAAAACCTGTATTTGATTGTCGAGGGTGTCAAGAGTTGGCAAACTCTATTAGGTGCTTTATTGACAGCCCTTTGTTAGGTCCTTTCTTATTCAGCCCTTTTATTGGTCGCGTTGAATTACAAACATTTCCACGATCAATAGTCTCTCGTAACTCGGTTGTGAAACACATTTCATTAGTTTTCCCGTAAACTTTCACCTGAAACGAATCCATTTCTTGAGTACAAAAGCATCTACGAGTTAAATAGAATTATTGACTTTTTTGACTTCTTGTTTCAACTAGAGTTCATCAGAGTTTTTATTTTTTACTCTTGTTTATTTTCATAGTAAAATATGAATCGTCTGAAACATCACACGGTTCTTATCGAGCAACTGGTTGTTACAACGGGGTCGACAATTACTTGTGCAATTAACGACTTTTTGAGAGCAATTTTTAACCTCAAAGACAACCATTAGTTCATTGCTCGAGATACGTTTTTGAACAAGTCCGTGGCCTAATCTTGCCGTTACCTTCATTCTAACTATCCCCGCATAGCCTATACCAGTGGTTCCCAACCAATTTGGGGCTATACTTCACTTTGATATTTCTAAAATTCTGATATCCCCTATAATCTTTAATTCTTACATATTCAAATTTTTACTGCAATTTACTTGAAGGAAGTTTAACAGGCCATTTCTTTAGACATTACCAAGGCTTTGTCGAGTGATTTTGTCAATCAAAAAGTAAATGAAGAAAAAATAATGCCTTTCAAGCGTGCTTAATCAATTAAATACGTAATTTCTATATTACCAATACTATTGGGTATCCTATGCAAAGTTTTAGTATGTTTGAAATATTCATGTATACACGGTAGGGTGCATCAAGGTCTAGACTACATTGTTTATTTACGGTACTGCATTGATTTAGTTTGTATAACAGTAGTTTTGAAAGTATAAATACGCGTTTGAATGTTTTCTCTTTATGTCATTGGATTTTGAATTCGGTTTGGTGTGGTTTCTTTGTTTAACGGCATATCAAATTTCGTGGGTTATTCAATGCCAAAGACATTCTTCTTGAAGAACAGTAGTGGTACTATTTGATCAACAGGAGGATTACGGAGTTCATACCTTTACCAAAGATATTTACCCGAAAGTGAACGTAATAGCACGACTGGAGTTCGAACACGCTTACTACGATTCCGTAGTCTAGCACGTTAACCATTACACCACGAAGATACACACTGGATTTCGAAGGAATAGTTTTCTAAGCTAACATAGCAGAAAGTTAGGGATCGTTCATTACATGCAGTATATCATAAAAAACATCTTCTGGTAGCTAAAAATTAGAGGTCGTTCATTACAAGAAGTCGTTCACTATTCAAGTATATACAGTAAGCTTCATGAATTGTTTTTATTTTATTTTTCATTGCTTTATTCTCAAACTGTGAGGTAGACTTTCTCATCATCATCATCATCATCATCATCATCAAGGAGTGCCGACATTTCGTATTCCGTTGATCCACTTTGTCGCCATCCGTCGCTATCGGCCATTCAAGAGAGACATATTTTCAGAAAGAAAAGTTTAGTGGTCTTTCATTCGTCATTGTTATATAACATATTATTTCAGGTGGTGCCCGTGGTGTAATGGTTATCGTCGTAGAAAATGGACACGGCGACACGAGTTCAAATCCTAGACGTGACTGATTGCATTTCACATAGCACTAATACCCTTCTGAAAGGTATGAATCCAATTATTCTCCCTCCAGCTATGGGTAAATAGTAGGACAGACTAGGTTCTTCAGCCTTGGTGAGGCAACTAGTCTAGGAGAAGGAAAACTCTGAATTCAAACCTATCAAACTCCGCATGAAAATTGATCTTGTGTCATATCCTGTCCGAGCGGAGGGGTTGGTAAATATGGTTATATAACATATTATTGATTAGTCCACAATGACCGGCTGCGTTTTTTAAGACATTAGAATTTTTAACTTTTTATGAATGGATTTTGATAGTAAGTAAATCGGAAATTTCCTCTAGACGGCACCTATTGTCGGCACAGAACTGATGAATGTAAGTTTTTGCTGGTGTGCCATAGCGTAGTAGTCCAAGGGAGAACGTGACAGAAGAATTCATCCTTACTTTTCTCCATGTCTTGCTCGTCTTATTTCAATGGTTTGCCAGTAGAGAGGTAAGTGGCCATACAACTACTGTTCTGTAGGGTGCTGCTTCCTGGATTTGTTGAAAAGAACACGCAGTATCCTTGTGTAGTTCCCAGCTAGGTTTTTTCGTGTTACAATCTAAGTGGTGCAACTATACAGTAGAACTGACACAGTTACGACTTGGAAGAATTCCGGTTTTATTTTATCATAGATCAGATTTTTGATAGTCGATAATCTGTCAATAATCTTCCATTCACGTAGTGCCCAATGCTTCTTGCTGTTTACTCCAGACTATACATCAGAGATTCGGGTTGGGGTATTTGCAAGAAGCCCCTGATTATCTGCGTAGTCTGCATCTCAACGAGCGTTAAAGTAAAGTAGAAATGGAATACATGATTGGTTTGGTTTGTTTTGGTTTGGTTTGGGTTGGGTTCATGGCGTATTAATCATTGTTAGTTATTTAATGCCGAATCTTTTTTTATGCATATATCATCATCATGATGTCGTGCCATCAGCACGGATATCCCTGACCCTCTCTTGCCGCCCCTCCTTATCGTTCATCGCTTCCGGAAGGTCCTCAGGGCTACACCCAATATCCTCATAGATCTGCTGTATGTAGGTTCAAGCTGGTCGCCCTGCTTTTGCTCGGCCATGTGAAGGGGTCCATTGGAGTACATCACTTATGAGCTCGTCCCTACTTCTCCAGCAGTGCCCTGCATGTTTGGTTCGTCTAACTTTGATAGTTTTCCTGATGAGTGGTAGGTGGCCGTATAGCTGCTGCTTTGTTGGGTATTGTCTCCAGGACTTGTTCAATATTGCTCGCAGCATTCTGGTGTAGTTGCCGTCAAGCTTTTTCTCAATAGTTTAGTTTGTCCACGCCTTCGCTTAGCGTATGTTGACATCATTTTCAGTTGATGAGATGTAGATGCCGAGGTATGCTATACATAAACTGTCACAATCATATAAATTACTTCCGAAGAGATCATGGACCTCATACTTAATAAGATGAAAAACAATATATATAATTTGTTTATCATTTTCACTTATTTTGTGAAGGAACATTAAATGGTTATTGCTGTTGGGAAACCACTGTCGGGTGAAGCTGTATAATACACCGACTGCATTTCTTCGGAAGGGCACGAAACCCCTATACCAACGAGTGTCCTTATTATGACTCTAAACAATCAGATGGTGAGGCTCCAGTAACGTTAGAACTTTGGGAAATGCGGAGTACCCCTTCATTGCCATTGTTCCCAGGTCCACTCGAGCCTGCTGTGGTAGCATTTAAAAGGGTCCTATCTATAGGTCAAATAGAACTGTTTGACATTTAAACTGAGTGCAAACAAATGACTTATGGTAGATTGAATTTTTTGAAATGGAACTGTTTGATCATTTACCGGTGTGTAAACAAATGACTGATGTTTAACTGAATTGTTAGTGATACATAGCAATAATTGGAACGTTGTTTATGATTTTGTCCTTATTTCTCCAGCAGTGCCCTGAATGTCTTGTTTGTTTTACTTTCATGGTTTGTAAGATGGGAAGTAGGTTGCCATACAGCCGCCATTTTGTGAGGTGTGACTTCCCGGGTTTGTTTTAGACACCACGTAGCATTCTTGTGTAGTTCGCATCTATATATATATGTGTGTGTGCATATGTGTGTGCACGTGTGTATTTGTGTGTGTGTGTGTGTGTGTGTGCATGTGTGAGTGTGTACTTGTGTGTGTGTGTGTGTGTGTGTGTAAATTTAACACAGAAAATGCATGAAATAATAATTAACATGACGTTGTCTAAGGAAGATTTGGAACGAGTTAAATCTTTTTAGCACATGGTCTTATCAAATACGAATAATTTTCAAATATACATTTGACCGGTAGTCGGAAGCCAAACCGGTACAACCTCTTTGGCTAAGAGTGGACCTGGGAGTAATGGCAATGAAGGGGTACTCCACAATACCAATATTTGCAGAACTGGAGCCTCACCATCAGATGTAGTTTACTTTTATATCAAAGATATTCATTTCGAGGCTTTACCCCTTTCGTTGAGTATACAGTCAGTGTATTCTAAGCCCCGTCGATCGGGCTACCATACAACTGTGTGTAGACAAATGATTAAAGAAGTGTCCCCGCACCGTGGTTAACATGTTGGACTGTGAAATCTTAGTAAGCAAGTTCGAACACCTGTTGCGTTATTATTTTCATTTTCACCTAGGAAAGTTATGAACCCCTAATTCCCCTAGTTAGGAGTTAGATAAGACTACTGTTCTTCAACAAGGACAGCTTTCGTATTAAATAACCCATGAAGTTTGATATTCCATTAAAAATGAAAACAAACCTAACAAATTATTGTTATTATTAAACTGGCATAGTTACCTGAATCCAACCAACAAACCAACCAGCCAACCAATCAGGCCAGTCGGCTGGGACTGTAGAATACATCGACTGCTTCTCTGCAGAGGGGTGAGACGCTCTTTCCGAGTGTCCTGGATATAACAATAAACAAATTGATGGTGAGGTTCCAGTTATGCTGGAGCTTTTCAGAATGCAGAGTACCCCTTTATTGCCATCACCCTCAGGTCCACTGTAGCCCGGAGTGGTAGTATTTGACAGGGTCATCTATGGGTCAAATAGAACTAAAATGTGTACTTTAATACTAAACTAAATTGCTTAAAGTAAAACTGTGTACTTACATTTCAACTGCATACTTATTCTAAACTGAATTATTTGAAATAGATCTGTTTGACTAAACCGAAAAGCTTGAAATCGGAATATTTTTTACAATTAAATTGTGTACTCATGCTAAACTAAATTGTTTGAAATAGAACTGTCTATTGTATAAAAATGGATTTGGCATTAAATAACATACACACAAACAAACTGAAACTATACAATTGTGCATAAATTATTTGTATTTTACAGAATAATTCGAAACACAACAATGTGCAAATTATTTATATTAAAAACTGTGACTTGAATATATAGTTGTTTACAAATGGTTATATCAAAAATATGATTTAAACAATTAAATAGCTTATCTAAAAAGTATTTATATGTAAAAGTTTTTAACTATTTCGGCATCCCGGACAAACTATTACGAACGTGGACTACGCTGATGACATAGCGTTTCTGGCAAATACACCCGTCCAAGCTGAATCCTTACAACATAGTCTGGAACGGACAGCTGGTGGCATAGGCCTCCATGTCAACCCAGACAAAACAGAATACATGTGCTTTGATCAAAGAGGCGATATCTCCACTCTAAATGGCGGTTCTCTGAAACTGGTAGACAAGTTCACCTCCCAAGGAAGCAGCGTCATATCAAACGAAAATGACATCAACACGCGACCAGCAAAGACCTGGACAGCCACCGAGAGACTATCGGTCTTATGGAAGTCAAACATGTCTGATAAAATCCACGCAGTTTTTTTTTTTTCAAACAGCAGTCATGTCACAACTGCTATATGGCTGCACCATGTGGACGTTGACTACGTGTATGGAGAAAAAACTTGACGGTAATTACACAAGAATGCTTCGAGCTGTATTGAACAAGTCCTGGAGGCAACATTCCGCAAAACAACAGCTGTGCGTCTACCTACCACCCATCACGAAAACCATCCAAATTAGATGAACCAGACACAAAGTCGCAATACTGCTCAATACACAAACAAAAACTAACCATCAATTGTCAATTGGTTTCAAGTCAGCTGATAGACGAGGCAAGTGAATTATTGCTGCATTGTTATAAACAAATCATTGAGGAATTACTTTAGCTGAATATTTTGATGTTGGTTGGTTGTTTGAGTTTTATGGCATATCAACCTTTGTCGGTTATTTAATGCCAAATCCATTTTTATGCGAATAGTTGTTTGTTTGTTGCATATCAACCTTTGTAGGTTATCTAATGCCAAATCAATTTTATACAAATAAACAGTTCTATTTCAAACAGTTCAGTTTAGCATGAATACACAGTTTAATTGTCAAAACATTTCTATTTCAGTTTATTCAAACAGTTCTAATTCAGCGAATTCAGTTAAGTATAATAACAGATTTTGTTTACACGTAGTTAAATGTCAAAATAGTTCAATATCAAACAATTCAGTTTAGTGTAAGTAGAGTAAAATGCCAAAAACAGTTCTATTTCAAATAATTCAGTTTAGCATAAGCACACAGTTTAAATGAAAGTACAGTTTCTATTTAAAACTATTCAGTTTAGTCAAACTGTTCTAACTCAAACAATTCAGTTTTAGCTCAAGTATGCAGTTAGTTCTATTTAACTCATAGATAGGGCTCTATCAGGTGATACCATTTCGGGCCAGAGTGGACCTGGGAGCAATAGCAATGAAGGGTGCTTCATATTCCCCAAAGCTCCAGCATCACTGGAACCTCACCATCAGATTGTTTAGTATCATATCCAGGACACTCATTGGGGGTGGTTTTACTCCTCTGCAGAGATGCAGTCGGTGTTTCTACAACCCCTGCCGACTGGGCAATGAATATTTTGATAGTTATCGTATTGGAAGGTAAATACCCTCTTCAAGCTTCAACCTTTGCATCAAAGCCAAATCGCTTTTAAATTACTCCACTACATTACTCTAGTTTCACGGATCCTACAATCACATGAAATGCTCTTCTACCATAAAAAATACCCTCAAGTAATGATCCTTCCACCACCAGCTGTACAATATGATTGAGAAGTAATTTCCTATTTTTAGATACTTATAATCGTAAAAATTGTAAAAATTATACTTAAGAAATAAATTATGAGAATCTTGAAATAAGGAGTTACTTTTCAATAATTCAGTACATTAGATAAACATTTTGCAACAAAGTACGAGGTGCATACGATAAGTTTCCAGACTTTATTCGTATGGATATTTAAAATTGTCGCTGACTCTTGGAAATTCAGTATGTTATTGCTATACATCTTATGAGATGACTGACCAATTTTTAGGATTTCAGGTTCAAATGAACAGCTACAGTAGCAATTGGAATACACCCTACTAAAGCCTGATTGTCACAACTGGTGAATTTCAAAAATGCAATCTGGACATGGGGACACTTTAGGAGAACGATATGCAATAAAATTGTTTTTTAAACTTGGAAGAAATGCCACAGAAACGTATGGAATGCTTCACACTACTTTTGGACCATCTTGTATGAATCGAGCATCAGTTTTTGAGTGGCATAAGAGATTCAAGGAAGGCAGAGAGTCTCTGAGGGATGATGAGAGCTGTAGGAGGAGTAAGGAAGTCAATACGCCAGAGTTGATTGGCCAAAGGCTTAGGCTTAGGGCTACTATGTTGAGGTTTTAAGGGAGTTCAGGAAGAGATTCCTAGGGAAGAGGCGAGCACTCTTCAAATCGGGTCAGTAGCATTTCCACCAGGACAATGCACCAGTCCAGAACTCTATCCTTGTCATAGACTATTTGACCAAGATGGGCATCAAGACAGTTCCTCACCCTCCCTATAGTCCAGACCTTGCTCCCTGTGACTTTTGGTTATTTAAGCTCAGAGGCTCTCGTTATCAGACAATTGAGAATAAAGAGGTTGTGACGAAGGTCATTGACACCCTCACACGAGAGGACTTCCATGGGTCCTTCCAGAAGTTGTTGGAACGGTACAAGTGCATTGCAGCCGGAAGAGATTACTTCGAAGGGGACTAGGGTTTCATGTGTGTACTATCAATAAAAGTGGCCATACAAAGAAAGTCTGGGAACCTATCTTATGCACCTCGTAACTTCTCTCTAAACACCACAGTGGATACATTTGATATTAATGAAAAATCAATTCAAATCTATTTTATTACTGCGATCAACGATCGAGTGTCTATTATATTAATTTACCCGTATTTCTATATGTAACGTTTGTTAAATTTTTTCATCCAACACATTGCCCAGTCGGTTGAGGCTGTAGAATACACCGACTGCACCTCTGTTGAAGGGTTAACAATGCTATGATATGAAGGGTTTTGATTCTTACTTTTAAGACTGGAAGAATTCAATACTTCCACCAAGCCTTTTGGGGCCATTCCAAGTTCATCATGACCCAATCGGCTGGGGCTGTAGAATACACCGACAATTTCTGCAGCGGGGTAAGACTCCCCCAACCAGTGTCCTGGATATGACACTAAAAAATCGAAAGGTGAGGCTCCAGTAATGCTGGAGTTTTGGGAAATACAGAGTACTCCTTTATTGTCATCGCTCTCAGGTCCACTCCCCCACCCCGAGTGGTAGCATCTTATTGGGTCCTATCTATAGGTCAAACAGAACTGTTTGACATTTAAACTGAGAACTTATCCTAAAGTGAATTGTTTGAAATAGAACTGTTTGATCATTTTACTGTGTGTAAACAAATGGCTTATGTTTTAATGGGTTGTTTATGATACATAGCAATACATGAAAAGAAATGTTGTGCAAACAAATGATTAATAGTCGATAGAATCATTCGTATTTGATAGAAATAAGTTAAACCGTTTAACTGTGTGAAAAGAATGAGCTCGGGTTCGTTTAAAAATGTCATTTACATAATGTATTAAGAAATCATACATTCAATATATATGTATAAATAACCTACAATGGTTAATATACCATAAAATCCAACCTAACCAAATCATATATATTTCATATATATTCATAAAAAAGATTTGGCATTAAATAACCTACAATGGTTGATATGCTATAAATCCCAACCAAACCAAATCATATATATTTAATATATATTCAAAAATAGGATTTGGTATTAAATTGCCTATAAATGGTTGATATGCTATAAATCCCAACTAAACCAAATCATATATATCTAATATATATTCAAAAACAGGATTTGGTATTATCATCATCATATCGCGCTGGTAGCACGGATATCCCTGACCCTCTCTCGCCACTCCTCCCTTTCGTTCATCGCCCTTGGTAGGTCTTCAGGACAACATCCCGTATCCTCACATAGCTGCTGAATGTGTGTTCGTTTTGGTCGTCCTGCTTTTGCACGGCCATGTGTGGGGGTCCATAAGAGTACATCTCTTATGAGTTCGTCCCTGCTTCTCCAGCAGTGTCCTGCATGTCTGGTTCGTCTAACTTGAATAGTTTTCGTGATAGGAGGCAGGTGGCCGTACAGTTGGTGTCTTGTGGGGTGTTGCCGCCAAGACTTGTTTAAGATTGCACGTAGCATTCTTGTGTAATTGCCGTCTAGCTTCTTCTCCAGCCGTTTTGTTAGAGTCCATGTAGTGCATCCATATAGCAGTATCGATACGACCGCTGCCTGGAAGAAACTGCGTTTCATTTTATCGGTTAGGTCTGACTTCCATATAGTCGATGGCCTATTGATAGCTGTCCCCGCTTTCGCTAACCTCGTTTCGATGTCCTTTTCGGTTGATTACGTACTTAGAACATCGATTGATAAAATCAAAGAGAATGGCTTCGAACTGACGAAGAAAAGAAGCAGAAGGTACCCCGCAACAACAATTACCGACGCCGACTGTGCCGATGACATAGCGATACTGGCAAATACACCTGACCAAGCCGAAACACTACTACATAGTTTGGAACGAGCAGCAGCAAACATAGGCCTCTATGTTAATGCACACAAAACGGAATATATGTGCTATAATCAAACGGGGGACATCTCCACTCTAGAAGGAACCCTCTTAAACTAGTAGACAAATTCACGTACCTAGGAAGCAGCGTCGAATCAACCGAAAAGGACATCGAAACGAAGTTAGCGAAAGCGTGGACAGCTATCAATAGGCTATCGACTATATGGAAATCAGATTTGGTATTAAATAGCCTATAAATGGTTGATATGCTATAAATCCCAACTAAACCAAATCATATATATTTAATGTATATTCAAAAACAGGATTAGGCATTAAATAACCTACAATGGTTGATATACAATAAAACCCAACCCAACTAAATCATATCTATTCAATATATATGTATAAAAAGGACTTGGCATTAAATACCCTACAATGGTTGATATGCCATAAAATCAAACCAAAACCAAACCAAGCGCACTAACTCTAATTGGTACTACCGCCACCCTCATGTTCCACAGTTATTTTTCTTTTTTGTTATTTTCTTTTTTCTTTTTTTAGTTCTCTGGCTAGGTTCTTATATTTGTCTTTTCACTTTCTTTTATTTTCACTGTGTGAGCCACCGAAACTGCAAAATCTATTAGATTACTAGTCAGTTTTTTGTTTGTTTGTTTGTTTGTTTGTTCGTAGTTTCTTCTCTTTTTTTTTTTAACTACATCAGGCCTTCTGGCAGGGATTAGATAATCGGTTTGTATCTCGAAATCCCAAAGAATTTAATATGTTCCATTCTCGATACATCATTTGGTAATATGGTCAAATTTTAATCTCTGGCATAATTCTCGGTGAATAACCTTTCCCCACTCAGTCGTGCCCAATCTTGTAGTCATTATTATTATTATTATTATTTGATTTGTCTAGCTGATAAGTGCCGCCCAAACGAACAACGATTTTGATGTCCGTGCGCTCGTCATCTACAAAGATGCAGGCAAAAATAGAAGTGCACTTGAAAGCAGAAAAGCTAACTTATAAACAAGGTTAACTATGGATAAATAGTAGGGCAGACTAGGTTCTTCAGCCTTGGTGAGGCAACTAGTCTAGGAGAAAGAAAACTCTGAATTGAAACCTGTTAAACTCCGCTAAAAAATTGACCTTGTGTCATATCCTGCCCGAGCGGAGGGGTTGGGTAAATATGATAAACAAGGTTATGATTCTTGAATAATGTAAAAAAGATAAATAAAAAAACGTCTTGGTTTGAAAAAGTGAAAAATTATTAATTCTATTATTTATTTCATTTGTTTTGTCTCCTTTCAGTTGGACAGGACTGCCCTACACTGGGCGGCTGCTGAGGGTAATATTGACATAATCCAACTCCTTCTGGACAATGGAACCGACGTGGAAGTCAGAGATAAGGTGAGTTTGAAATTTTACGATGATTTGCTTTGGTTTCTTTGTTTAATGCCATATCAACCTTAGTTGGTGATTTAATGTCAAAGCCATCAATGTACAAGAACATCATTGATATTTAACCTATAGCTGTGTGGCTAAGGCAGTTCATTCCTCTCAGAGAAACGCTGGTATTACGGCATAAAAAGGTATGCTTTTGTGAACACATAGACAGATTAAGTTAGCTATTTGTTGTGACGCTGACAAAAGAAAGACATGGGGAACACAAAAGGTTTTATAGAAAAACATATATATTCAAGTGACAGAAACAAGATACAAGTGAACCTGGTTAAATAGTAGTTAGTTGATAGGAAGTTGAGAGTCCAGTGGGGTAGTGACTATCCGTCCACTACGCAAATGGTATCACACGTGATTGTGTCACGATGATTGGTAAAACTCCATCTGACGATCTCGTTGACGTGTATGTATACAGTAGGTCGAGTCCATTATGTAGGGAGTAAAACACTATTTCAATCTGTTTATTATCTATCTAGAGTCAGGCTGGCTCAGATAGATAGATAGATAGATAGATATGAACTGACAAATATAAAGAGAGATACGAGTTTTGGAGAGTTCAATGCTGTACTTATATTTGCAATAGTAAATCTATATATATATATATATATATATATATATATATATATATATATATCCTCTCTTCTCCTCTCCCTTTCTTTCTCTACGAAAGGTTTTAATAATCTATCTTCAGATAGATAGATTAACCGGGTGGCTAAAGGGGTTCATACCTTTCCCAAGGGTATTACTTCGAATGTGATTGTATAACTGAAATTCAAACTTGCCTACTTGGGGCTGCAGTTCAGTAATTTAGCCATTATGCCATGGGAACTAATTTGGCTTTGGTGCAAAAGCTGAAAAGATTTTTATCTTTCAAGACGATAACGATAAAATTGTTCAGCTAAAGTAATTCATCAATAACTTGTTCATAAACATGCTGCAATCTTCAGTTCCTTCCAAAAGTTTTTACAATGGAATCTTGTCCATAAATGATGACTGTTATTGGGATACTTGGCGGTAGCGAATGACCAATATCAATATTGATACAACTGTAATACACTGACACTGAATAAACGGAAGGAAAGACATTACTACATCCAGAAATATAACATAAACGTAATGTGTATAGAAAATAATGCACAAACGTGTCCAAATAGATAAGATATGCACGTAAAGTTCTAGGAACAAGCAGTATGTAATAGGGGAATGGGATAGAAAACGGCTTATTTGATAATGATGAAAAGTAAAATGTCATGGCCTTGTTGGATTTAAGGTTTAATGACAACGTCTCCTCAGTTCAAAGTTCGAAGAGTTAACGTTCTTGATTAAATTGTGAGTGCTGCGAAAAATGAATCCACTTCTATCGTATTTTCTGATCTTTCATCCCTCGACAACTACTTTTTCAAGTATCTGTTCACTTTTTTTACGACAAAAAAATACTCCTTCCAAAGAAAAAGTAGAAATTGTGTTTAAAGATTTCTTGACATCTGAACATTTGGTATCTTATTATACAAGCATAAATCACCATGTTAATCGAAGGCAAAATGTATAAAGTCCAGATATTATATTTTAACTGACTAAAAATATATTTATTCTAAAATCAGACATTATTTTCCGATATGATGGCACACCTTGGCACTACTGGGCATCTGATCACTGGTTTGTGTGTCCCAACGTAGTTTATATTACACAGAGCCCGAGGTGGTGTCAAAAAAGACAAAAAAAAAGAAAAGTTAAACTTAAAGATTGCGAAGTTTATGTTCACCTTCCTTGCATCCGACATGAATTCTACCTCACAAGTTCCACACAGATAACCATAGCTCTAGGGGTGCCTGCAGATTCTGAGTACATCGTTCCGGTCACTTTTCTCTCAGTCGGCTGTAGCTGTAGAATAGACCGACTGCATCTCAGCTGAAGGGTAAGACCCCGCCCCCGCTTAACAAGTGTCTTGGATATGAAAATGAATAATCTTAAGGTGAGGCACCGGTATTGGTGCTTTAAAGAATGTGAAGTACCCCATCATTGCCATCGCTCTCTGATCCACTTTGGCCCAGTATGTAACACCTGATAAGGTCCTATGTATGGGTCAAAAAGAAGAGTCTGACATTTAAACTGAGAGCAAGGAAATAATTTATGCGAAAGAGAATTGTTTGAAATAGAACTGTTTGATCATTTAACTGTGTGAACAAAGGACTGATGTTTAGTTGAATTGGTGGTGATACATAGCAATACTTGGAACCATTTACTTTGATGACATGCTAAACTGAATTGTTTGAAATAGAACTGTTTGATCATTTAACTGTATGTAAACAAATGACTAATGTTTAATTGAATTGGTAGTGATACCTAGCAATACTCAGAACTAATTTGTTGACATACAAAACTCAGTTATTTAAAATAGATTTGTTTGATCATTTAACTGTGTGTAAACATATTTACCAACCCCTCAGCTTGGGCAGGATATGACACAAAGTCAATTTTTAAGCGGAGTTTAACAGGTTTCAATTCAGAGTTTTCCTTCTCCTAGACTAGTTGCCTCACCAAGGCTGAAGAACCTAGTCTGCCCTACTATTTACCCATAGCTGGAGGGAGAATAATTGGATTCATTCCTTTCCCAAGGGTATTAGTGCTATGTGAAATGCAATCAGCCACGTCCAGGATTTGAAGTCGCGTAGCCGTGTCCATATCCTGCGACGATAACCATTACACCACGGGCACCTCCTTATTCCCCTCCGCTCGGGCAGGATATGACACAAGGTCAATTTTTAAGCGGAGTTTAAGAGGTTTGAATTCAGAGTTTTCCTTCTCCTAGACTAGTTGCCTCACCAAGGCTGAAGAACCTAGTCTACCCTACTATTTACCCATAGCTGGAGGGAGAATAATTGGATTCATTCCTTTCCCAAGGGTATTAGTGCTATGTGAAATGCAATCAGCCACGTCCAGGATTTGAACTCGCGTCGCCGTGTCCATTTCCTACAACGATAACCATTACACCACAAATAACTGATGCTTAAATGAGTTGTCTGTGATACATGGCAATACTTGGAACCATTTAACTTTATTGACATATTAAACTGAATTATTTGAAAAAGACCTGTTTGATCATTCAACTATGTGTTAACAAATCACTGAAGTTTAATTGGATTATTAGTAAACCGGGACATTGGCCCAGCGGTTAGAGTGTTCGCCAATGGCCCGGGAGACCTGGGTTCAATCCCAGGTCGAGTCATACCAAAGATTTTAAAAATGGAACTTGATACCACCTTGCTTAACACTCAGCATTATAAGGTACGGTTCAAGGGTAAAGTGGAGCAATCCAGGGAATGGAGTAGCGCCCTCCCCTACACCTTGGTGTTGTAGCTATCGAAAAGGGAGCCTTCGGGTCACCCTCGACTATGGTCGCTAACTTTACTTTACTTATTAGCAATACATAGCAATACTTAGAACCATTTAACTTTTTTGACTTATGCTAAATTGAACTGTTAGAAATAGATCTGTTATATCATCTAACTCTATATATCTACAAAATATGTTTACAAATCATATATTCAATATCGATGTAAAAACAGCATTTGGCATTAAATAACCCTACAATGTTGATGTGACATAAAACCCAACGAACCCAATCCGGTCACTTTCTCTGACCAACTTGCTCCAAAGGGTTCTTTTCACTCCTGGCTAACTACTACTTCGAGAAAACGGGAAGTACTTGGTCATTTCCTGTTTCTTTGTTCTCTTTCATCACGCGTTGTTTAGCCCAACACTTATTCAAGGTCGTGAGGTTGCATCGCTTAACTTACAACTGACCAACTGGTCTGCCAGACTGGAAATGGGTCGGTGACCTACTTCCTCCTTCCCTGTTTTCGTAACAAACGCCATGGATACAAAATCACACACACACACACACACACACACATATATATATATATATACTAGCTGTAACCAGCCAGCGTTGCTGTGGCTCAGTTCATTTAAATGGGAAAAAAAGAAAATACATGTTTCTAATATGTTTAATTTTCCAATACTTGTGGATACACAATATTCTTGGTAGTTCCAGTTTCCGTGTAGATAAAGAGATTGTCTGGATTGCCGACTCTGGAACAGGCAACATATAATTGTCCATGTGAGAAGCAGTGTATAAATATAAGCCACACAATTCTAAAGATTGTCCCTGTGCTTTGTTGATCGTGATTGCAAATGCCAATCGAATTGGGAATCGCAATCCCTTAAATTGAAATGACATATCTGTTGGAATCATAGGAATTCACGTTATGAGTACATCTTCACCTTTGAAAGGCCCTGTCAAAATTGTTGCATCTATGATGTTGGTCATTAATTTTTTTACTGAAAGACGTGTGCCATTACAAAGCTTGGGCTGGTTAATATTTTGCAACATGATAATTGGCACACGATAAAATATTTATTAACCAACAAAATAAATGGTGTATCAATAATGAAGAAAAAATTTAAGAATAAGTTTTTAGAATAAAAAGAAATTTACTTACTACTGGACCAATGAAATATGGTTTAAAGTTTATTGACGAAAGAAAACTTTTTAAGGAATGTCTTTCGTTGAAGTTAAACAAAAAAAAATGTTGAAAAAAGAAAAGAAAATATTTAGTAAACAATTTGTTACTACTAAACCAACGAAATATGGTTTAAAGTAGGCTAGTTGCCTCACCAAGGCTGAAGAACCTAGTCTGTCGGTGTATTCCGCAGTCCCAGCTGACTGTGTCAAAAAACAATTCTATTTCAAACAAGTCAGTTTAGCACAAGTGCAGTTTTTTGTTTACACGCAGTTAGATTTAAATACAGTTCTATTTCAAACAATTCACTTTAACATAAGTACGCAGTTTAATTACCAAAAGAGTTCTATTTCAAACAATTCAGTTTAAAATAATTACAGTTTAGATGTCAAAAACTGTTCTATTTCAAACCATTCCCTTTAGCATAAGTACATAGTTTAAATGTTAAACAGTTCTATTTGACTCATAGATAGGCACCAATCAGGTGCTATCACTCCGTGCCAGAGTGGAACAGGGAGCGATAGCAATAAAGGGGTGCTCCGCTTTCTAGACTGCTCCCGCATTACTGGAGCCTCACCATCAGATTGCTTACTGTCATATCCAAGACACTCGTTGTGGGGAGGGTCTTACCTCTCTGCAGCCCCAGCCGCCTGGGTCATGAATATAGATTAGTGAAAGTCAAGAAATATTAAATATGACTCATATTGTTTATTTAATATAAAAATATGTTGAATATTATATCTTTGACTTAGAAAACTCAGCTTAAATTTGTGCTGTTTTTGTTCGTCAATTTTTTACGCCTGCAGACAAAGTCAAATGATTCGATCATAGTAAGTAAAATATTTAGATGATCCTAGAGTTTTGCAATGTTTTGGTAACGTGAGGCACAATTCGGCAGATGCATTTGCCGAGGACATGAAAGAGATCAAACACAGTGGATTGTGGGATATTGAGCTTACCTGACACTCTCAAAGAGCTATTCAACGGTATTGTCTATAGAACACGGCCTTAGAATCTACGGTTTTAGATCTGTCTGACCGAGGTTGATCATCGAAGTTCTGGCAACTCGAATGAAGTTTCTTCAACCAATTGGTTACTGTTCTGTGATCAACTACGCACTCAATTTCCGCGGCATTATAGCCCGGTTAGAACTCGTAAAACATAAGTTCATGAATTAGACTACTATGTTGTACGCACATCAATACCGCTTTCATATCCATATTTACCAACCCCTCCGTTCGGGCAGGATATGAAACAAGGTCAATTTTTAAGCGGAGTTTAACAGGTTTGAATTCAGAGTTTTCCTTTTCCTAGACTAGTTGCCTCACCAAGGCTGAAGAACCCATTCTGTCCTACAATTTTCCCATCGCTGGAGGTAGAATAATTGGATTCATACCTTTCCCAAGGGTATTAGTGCTATGTGAAATGCAATTAACTTGGTCCAGGATTTGAACTCGTTTCGCCGTGTCCATTTCCTACGACGATAACCATTACACCACGGGCACCTCCAATTTCATATCACTCACGGGATGAAGCAATGCACAACGTGCCAGCGCACCAACTACCACGATACTCCAAACAACAACCTAAATTGATTCGTTCAGCGGATATAGGCGCAACAAACAAGCACTTAGTAAAAATATGAACTCACTCCATCTTAATTTATTTTTTAATGATTTTTCTCTCTTGATAGTAAATTTTGAGTTTGATGAGAAATGTCTCCCATGATTATAAGTGAAAAAAGTAAAGTTGGTGACCGTAGTCGAGGGCGACCAAAAGGCTCCCTTTTCAATAGCTACTACACCGAGGTGTAGGAGAGGGCGCTACTCCTTTCCTTGTATTGCTCCACTTTACTCTCAATATGTACCTTATATTACTGCGTGTTAAGCAAGGAGATGTCAAGTACCATTTTTAAAGTCTTTGGTATGACGTGTCCTTGGATTGAACCCAGGTCTCCCGGACCATTGGCGAACACTCTACCCTCTAGGATAAGGAGCCGGTTGCCCATGATAATAAACACCATCAATTATCCAGAATGCTTCAATTAGATCAACTTTTATTTTTATATTTAGCAAAGTAATTAATCCTAATTTCCCTAATCTCTTCCGATAACTGTAATATTTTACCCTCTTTTTATTTTTGTCACCCTCCAGTTACATTATTATACTCCAGTTTCCATGTCTCGACAATGAAGCCCAGGTTTAAGTACAATATTATATATAGGGTTTTATATATCTTTAAAACAATGCTTGCCTTCCTCAAAAATTTCTTACTATCAAGCCAATCATTTCATTTGCCCTCGATAGAATAGACAATTTACGTATATATATGTCTGTGTGTGTGTGTGTGTGTGTGTGTGGTTGGGCAGCAGTCTTTCATTTTAGCATGTTTGATTAGATAATAAAAACACATTTTGTCTATATAATTTTATTAAGATCCTTTCAAGTTTCCAGATAAATGTCTTGGTTTAAGGTTGGAATTGGACTTGACCTATGAAAGGTCTGAAAGCGCTCGGGACAATTTCGGTAAATTCATCCACCTATTCCAACCTGAAACCAACACACTTATCTAGAAACTTGAAAGTATCTCGATAAAATAATATAGACAAAATGTGTCTTTATAATTTAATCAAACATGCTTTTATATATATATATATATATATATAGTGTGTGTGTGTGTGTGCGTGTGTGTGAGTTTATACTTGATTTAGATTCTGTATGGGTACAGCTGAAAACCCTTGTTTAAGATTCTTTGTTATGATTCAGGTGAAAGACAAAGTTCTTAGGAAGGCCTTTGAATGGGCTTTTTCGGACTCTTTCCAATAGAATTTCTCACTGCATCAACATTGTCATGGCATCTTGCGATCAACTTCCAGCCAAATCTGAGATTTTCTGCCTTCTAGTTGAGGTTGATAACTGACCTTGTGACTTGAAACTTATGTACTCAACGATAAATTTGTCTTTTCTAGGGAAAATTGTTAAAGTGAAACACCCTAGGAAATTTTGCTTGCACAGTTTTGAATTATTTTGTCTCCAAATATGAAGCGATGAAAAATATTTTTCCTTTCTGGTTCACGGCATTGTGATAAAAGATTAACAGTAGTTTGAGTATACAATTTTCAAATCTGAAACAAAAATTAATACAACATTATTATTAGTAGAGTTATTGGCAGTCACATGGGTCGAATGTATATTGAGACAGCCTATATTAATGGGTTGCATTTATTTTGAGACAGTTTTTAATGATTTTGTCTCTAAATAAGTAGTGACGCAAAATATTTTTTCCTTTCGTGTCCAAGGCATTGTGATCAAGGATTAATAGTTGTAATAGTATAATATTTTCAAATCTGAAACAAAAAAGAACACATTATTATTAGCCGCCGTTTAGTTAGCGTCCTCCTGGCGACAACACCCCACAAGGCACCAACTATACGGCCACTTGCCTCCCATCACGAAAACTATACAAGTTAGACGAACCAGACACGCAAGACACTGCTGGAGAAGCAAGGACGAGCTCATAAGTGATGTGCTCCTATGGACCCCCACATATGGCCAAGCAAAAGCAGAACGACCAGCTCGAACTTACATACAGCAGCTATGTGAGGACACAGGATGTAACCCTGAAGAACTGCCAGAGGCGATGAATAATAGGGAGAAGTGGCGAGAGAGGGTCAGGGATATCCGTGCTGGCGGCATGACATGATGATGATGATGATGATTATTAGCCGTCACATGGGTCCCATGTATATTGCCAAAGCCATTCTACTAGAAGAACTGTAATGGTTTTATTTAACCCATAGCTAGAAGGATGAGAGGTTTCATACATTTCCCGAGGGTATTAGTCCAAAAGGGAACGTAATAGCGCGACAGGAGTTCGAACTGGTTTACTATGATTCCACAATCATGCAATTTAACCATTAAACCACGGGAATACCCACTGGTGTACATTGAGACACCCTATATAACCATGTATGTTCAGATACCGATTATATTCAAAGACAACTCACGTTTTTCATTTATCTTTTTGATATATTATGGAAGTATAGCGAATGTTAACGTTGGAAATCCTCCAGAAAATGCCAATTCAGTTGAGGATTTTTCTTTTCTGAAGTGGAATGTATGTTGACGAGATTCGAATATTTAACTATGTCTAAACATTATAACAATAATGAGAATGAATAAATAAATGAATAAATGAAAAGCCTCTTCCTTCAATGAAATTGTATATAATCTGCATTTTATTGATCCAAATTGTAGAACTACCAATTTTCGACAAGTACTTGTTGCATTTTTTTTGTTAATTTCAGTTAATAACCATTGTTTGAACTCTTTGACTAAAACCATTTTATACATAAGACGTCAAAAACTACTTCAATTCATTATCACGAAAAAAAACTCATGACACCACACACACACACACACACACACACACACACACGCACACACACATATATATATATATATATTTATTTAAAACATCAAATTCAAGGTGCTTTAAAAACAGCTGTGTTTTAACAAGATCTTCAGCATATATTTAAATATGTACATGTGTATATATATATATATATATATATATATGCATACATACTTCTCTCTATATATACATGTATGAATATACATAAATATGTACGTACATATACACAGATATATACGTATATATATGTAGGTATCTATATCTATATATATATATATATATATATGTATATATGTATGTAAGTTTGTGTGTGTATGTGTGTGCGTGTGTGTGTGTAAATATACAAATATGAAAAAAAAGTTTTTAGGGAATGGTTTTATTTGAAGTTAAATGTTTCGGTTTTATATTAAACCATCATCAGGGCAATATTAATATGTGATCTTTAATCTTCTAAATTATATTCAATTTTAGAAGGAAAGGATAGAATGAGAAAAGTTTTTGCCTTCTATTACAGTTAGAAGTGTTCTGTTTCAAATCGATGTGACGCAATATTTGTTCGAAATTTATTTTAAAACGTAACATATTTGCTAAAAATATCTTTTTTTCTCTTTCCAGTCGATATTTGATATATATTTTTTTTTTAAAGAAAAAACGGGATATTCGGTCACATTTACATTGAGCTCCTTACCAGGAATTTTTAAATATTCTAAATTTGAATATTTTATTTGTCCTGGTTGAATTGTTCCCTATTCTGGATTTACTGGATTGAAGAATACCTATATATATATATATATATATATATATATATATGTGTGTGTGTGTGTGTGTGTGTGTGTGTGTGTGTGTGAATAGATTTTTTGTAAAACATGACATAATTTCTTAAATAGGGAATACAGTTGTTATATAATTACGGAATGTTTTTTTTATATTAATCATTTTTCGTTAATTATATTTTATCATTCAGTTTTGTTGGGCTTTGAACTATTCGGCTATTAGTTCAGGTGCACAGATATTGGGTACAGTTTACACTCGCGCGCAGAGGATATAGCAATCACAATTGTCATAATAAACCCCAGATAGAAAAATGCAACTGGAGTGTGAATGACGTCATGCCCGAAAGCGATGAGCTGAGAATTTGGGTATTTTGAAAAACACGTCAGTTGGGTACTCGACTGTTGGCGAGTCGAGTTATTAGTTAACTGGGGGGGGGCAGTTAAGTTGAGTTAAGACCATGGTGTTGAGAAGTTGAAGTCTGACCATGGAGTTCTGCAGATCTCTACCGACAGAGATCTTAAAGACTACGAGATGTGCCGAGCGTTTGAATTTTGTTAATATAGAATGATTAAGAATTGTGTCTCTCTCTCTCTCTCTCTCCTCGTGTCGAAGAACCGAACTCAGAAGTCAAGAAGTTAATAAACGTTCATACCTGAACAACGGAGTCGTCTGTGTATTTGAGTCTGCCTGTGTTTTTGCATATGTATAACGTTTGTGATTGATATGGCGATAAAACACAGTTTTAATAACGATTAAAATCGAAAAAAAAAAACAATATATAAAACTTTAGCACCTTTCGACCGACTATTTTTTTAGAGTTAATCGTCCGTAAAATGAAGTGAATGAGGTTTTAAAAGAAAAGGATCTTAAAATTGGAAGAAAATAAAATAAGACTCATACTTCGGATCAAGAAAATGACTCCCCGAGCATGTCTATATTTTAACTCTCTCTCTCTCTCTCTCTCTCTCTCTCTCTCTCTCTCTCTCTCTTTCTCTCTCTCTCTCTCTCTTTTCAACTGAGTCTTTTTCTTCCACTGGATCGCTCTCATCTAATGTCTCTCTCTCTCTCTCTCTCTCTCTCTTTCTTTCTCTCTCTCTTTCTTTCTCTCTCTTTCAATGGCTGTCTATCTCTCTTCTTTTCAGTGGCTATCTCTCTCTTTCTTTCACTGACTCTCTCTCTCTCCTCTCTCTCTCTCTCTCTCTCTCTCTTCCATTGATTCTTTCTCTTTCTCTGACTATCTTTATCTTTCTCTATTCCACTGAGTTCTTTTCTCTTCCCTGTCTCTTTCTCTTCCACTGGCTATATCTTTTTCTCTCTCTGAGTCTCTGTCTCTATCACTCTAAATGAATAAATAATTAAATAAATAAATAAGCAAAGTCGTCGCAACTAATTTGAAACACACCCTTAACATATATCTCCTAAATGAAGAGCTCAGTGTCAGATGTCCCGACAGGAGACTATATAAAGGTCAGTTGAAGACACTTGGACTCTATTAAATAATATATGAAACAGTTTGGGAGCGGGGGTCTCGTCCTCCGCAGAAATGCTGTCGGTGTATTCTACTGCCCCAGCCGACTGAGCAAATAGTTAAATGAAATTATTTTATATATGATATTGTTTAAGGAAATTATTTTGTATATAAGTGCTGGGTCGTGAAATAAGTTAGGTCGACACACATGTAAAATAAGAGATGTTTTATTCCGCAGAAAATAAAATACACAGTTTGGTACGCCGACTAATGTAAATAACCTTAGTCGCATTTAATAACAGACAGAATCTAGAGCGAGCACCGCTCTAAATAGCTTTCAGACCAGTCGATCCCGTGGGGATACTCCAAGCTCTCCACCACAAAAATATAATTCAAGGAAATTGTTTTATATATAATATAGTTCTACTGAATCGTTTTATTCATAATATTAGAATACGCCCGTCAATGACGGTTGAATTTTATATAAAATATATTTCTATGATCCGAATTAAAAAGATTTCAGAATTTTAAAAGAATAAATCAATAAATAAAAAGTATCTCGTATGTAATTGTAATAAAAAACACGATTTTAATTTAGCAAACTTAGAATTATCTGAAAAATCAAATTGTCTGTGTTGTTAATAAATGGAGAGTCTCTCTCTCTCTCTCTCTCTCTCTCTCTCTCTCTCTCTCTCTCTCTCTTGTTACAGTCAATGTACATTAAAAAGATATATAGCCAAGCAGACAAACTCAAAAACTAAAGAAACCGTTCCGTTGTAACGTCAGCATGCTTTCCCGACAACTTATCTGCTTTCTTTTCCTTTCTCTTTCAATGTGGCCAGCCACAAATCACATGATTCTTTCTTTCTTTCTTTCTTTCTTTCTTTCTTTCTTTAAAGATTACAACAAAAAACGGCAAAGATCTTACCTTCCGTTCTTTCTTTCTTTCTTTCTTTTTTAAATATTATGTATACAGACACACAGATGTGTACACAGAACGCTACTCTTGTGTTCTTTTATTATTAGGAGATAGTTCATAGGAATCGTTTTATATATAATTCAGTTGTATAGAATCGTTTTATTTTTTTTTAAATCACTCAATATTTAAAGAGTTCTATATTATAGGTTTTTTTGTTTGATGGCATAGCAATCTTTGTGGGTTATTTAAACCCAAAGCCTTCTAAAAGAACAGGAGTGTCGCCACTTAACCTTTAGCTGGGGAAATAAGAGACCTCATACCTTTCCCAACAACATAAGTCTGAAGGTCAACGTAAGAACGCGACCTGAGTTTTAACACACAATGAACCCAGAGTCTAACACTTTCCTCATCAAATCAGTGGACTCTCTCGCAATTCTATCGTTTTATTTGTGGAAACGTTTAATTTTAAAACAGTTCAATGGATTTTCTGTATATATGATAGAGTTCTATTAAACCATTTTATTCGCCAATGGCCCAGGAGGCCTGGGTTCAATCCCAGGTCGAGTCATACCAAAGACTTTTAAAATGGTACTTGATTCCTTCTTGCTTAACACTCAGCACTATAAGGTACGGATCAAGGGTAAAGTGGAGAAATCCTGGGAAAGGAGTAGCGCCCTTCCTTACACCTTGGTGTAGTAGCTATCGAAAAGGGAGACTTCGGGTCATCCTCGACTATGGTCGCCAACTTTTACTTTTTATATCGTTCTATATATATTCTGCTGTGGGATCGTTTTATGTATATCATTCTTCGATGGGATTATTGACCAGCGTAAGGGGCACTTTTTCCTGAAGATTTTGTAAATGATATAGTTCTGGTTTAATAACTTTGTTTAATGGCATATCAACATTTGTGGGCTATTTAAAGCTAAAGCCATCTTTATAAAAGTACAATAATGGCACTATTTAACCTATAGCCGTAAAGATAAGGGAATCCATACCTTTCCCAAGGATATGAGTCTGAAAGTGAACGTTTTAGCGTGACTAGAGGTTGAACTCGCTCACTACGACATCGAGGTTTAGCTCATTAGCCACAACGCAGAGGACTAACCCCCGACAGATAATTCAAATAATCATTACAGTTATGATAAACGTTGAATGATATTAAATTTGAAGTTAATTAAATCTATATCTTATGTATGCCTATATATATATATATCAGGGGCGGAGATGGGACTAGTGCTACTCGTGCCCGGCACAACCAATAACTCGGTCAATGTTATTCAAAATGGATTAAAAATCATCCATTAATTTCAAGCAAACATAATTAGTCTGATCTCAATTAAATTACGTATCTATTCAAGTTTCGATAACTAAGTAGCCAAAAGTTCATAAATATATCAGGGAATAATACAACGATGCTGTTTTGAACGGATGGTCTTTGTCCGGCCACCGTCAGATTCATTGAACATCCCATAAAATCGGCTATAATGTTGAACACGCGCAAATCCGTGCCCAGCAATAGACCCTTATAATAACAATAATGTTAGCGAAATCTCGCTTTTGGCTGTAGCCAATAGAAAAAGCAAGCCAGATACTGTGTTCAAAAAAATTAGCACAACTGACAACTGTCTTGGGAAGAGGGAGAGGGACCGAGAGAGAGAGAGAGAGGGGGGAGGGGAGGATAGCAGATTATAGCCGTCGCCGACGTCATCATCATCGCTATGGTAAATGTTGGTTAAACGGCGTGTTTTATTTCGTTTTTTCACTAACAGATCTCTATTTCTTTAATGAATGTTGCATATATTACATTCTGTAACTAAAATTTGTTTATTTGAATACATTTTCAACAAATAATCTTTATTTTAAGCGCAATTGAAACTACTAGCTGAGTCTGTGTATATTGTCATCAATTTCTTTATTCTAATAAACATATTTTTCTCGTCATAGTAATGAACATCTTCTCTTATCTTCTATACTTTTGAAAGGAAAAAAAATTATCTTATCTACTGTATTAACAAGACTACAAATTATATAGTATCTTGATTGTTTACAAAAAAAATACCATGCAAGATACGTTTGTCAATCTTTGCTATACAATGGAGAATCACGCAATAGCAACTATGATGACTTACTTTGGGTCCACGGACCACGGGTTGGGAACTGAAGTTGACAGAGGGGGGGCACGAGTAGCAAAAATAGGCTAGAGTCGCCACTGATATATATATGATTTTTAATTCTTTTTATCGCTAATAAATGTATTGTCATTGTATTGTTTTGGTAACATAACAAAAATCTTACAAGATAGAAATTGAGACAAATACAGAGAACCGTGGAATAAATCAAAATGAAATAAACTTAATAACCCATTGCTGACAAAATTGAGAAATATGAAGTTGACAATCATGCCCATAATTATTGGAGGACTGGAACCAGTTGAATCCCTTACACTTTAACGAAACGCTTTGGAGAAATTACTAGATGGGAACTAAACAAGGATGCTGTTTTGAACAAACTTTTTAAGAAACAACAGCTGTGCTGCCACTTGCCTCCAGTCTCACAAACACTCCAAGAACCTGAAAGATACGTTGGAACTGGTGGTGAAGTAAAAATGAACTCATAAGCAATGTGCTCCTACATATAGACACACCAATGTTGGCCGACCAGCAAAAACTTACATTCACCAGATCTGTATTGACACTGGGTACCGTCTGAAGGACTTAACAAGAGCGATGGCTTAAGAGATTCAAAGGGACCTGTGCTGTCAGGAATTTGAACAGTTTGGTATCCAAGAAAGTAAAACGACAACGTTAAGGATATAAATAATAATAATAATGAGGAGAGTGCTGAAATTTTTCGAAGACTTGATAGGACTTAGTCCTCAAGATGACCAATAATGACCCGTATTAGTTGATGCATATGTTGGTTCCCCCGACCAAATATTTGTACCGGTAAAAATACGTTTCTTCACGTGATGAGTCACCGTTTTTTCCATCATCGATATTTCATTGATGATCCGCCTTTACTGCTCCGACAATCAATACCGAAGCACAGAAGCGTTATAATGGTAGACATACCAACACTCCTTTTACGCCCGATCCTCAATTCATAATTAGATATACACACAACACTTTTAGATGGATGGGCAAAGTTAATGTACGGTGCATGTACAAAGAATGAGTAAGTACTTGTGTGTCAAGAACGAAAGTACATGGATTTGGTATTAAAACCTTTTGTAGAGAAAGAGAAGAGAGAGACAGGGTGTGTGTGAGAGAGAGAGAGAGAGAGAGAGAGAGAGAGAAGAGTGTGAGAGAGAGAGAGAGAAAGAGAGAGAGAGAGAAAGAGAGAGAGAGAGAGAGAGAGAGAGATTTGCTACTGCAAATATGATTATAGTATTGAATTCTCCAAGACACGCTTCTCTCTCTCTCTCTCTCACACACACACACACAAACTTTATCTGTTTCAATCTCTCTCTCTCTCTCTCTCTCTCTCTCTCTCTCATCCTGTCTATCTCTCTATCTATCTATCAATCTCGCTATATTTCTATCACTATATCTATATTTCTATCTCCTTTTTCTTTCTGAGTCGTTCACTTTCGCCATTTCTTGATGTCTGTGTATTGATAATTTAAATATATATGTATGTATGTATGTATGTAAGCACATAAGTAAATAAGAATTTAATCAGTTGTTGAATCGTATCATTGCTTTGTAGCAAAACGATTGCTGTTAACTTCCCATAAAAAGCATTTTCTTTCATTAGTGAATCAAACACACTTAAAAATCGATTTTTTACCAGAGAGAATCACACAAACATGCACGCACGCACACATACATACAAATACACATAGAAATAGACGTATGTATTCATATCCATTCACATACCACATTACCTTATATACGAAAATGAAAAACCACCGGTTCTTCAGAAGACGATTTTATGTATAGTTTGAATTATTTGCCACGTTAAACGTTTTGGTTTTTAAACCTTCTATCAGGGAGTTTGAATTTTAAATGAAGCGAACAGATGAGAAAGTTTTCAAACGTTCTATTTCCATTGTGGCTTTCTGTTTCAAATTTGTGTGATGTAATTAGTGATGGATAATTTATTTTAAAAGCGTAACATACTTACTCCCTAAAAAATTATTAAAAACATTTGTATCACATCAGTCTATCTTACTACGTTCATATTTATATATTTCGTTCATATGTATTTCAAACATTTTCATTTAAAATCTTTTAATTTTGACTTATTTTCAGTTTCTCTCTCTCTCTCTCTCTATATATATATATATATATATATAAATATATATATGCTATTTGTCGCTGCCTCCCACCAGACAGGACTTGACACAAGGTCAAAAGCTCGAAGGCCGATTAAAGTGGAGATAAAGTGGAGGGGAAGATCGGGAACGAGCCGAGACTCGAATCCTGCTGGTGTGTACTGCTCATCGACCCACTAAGTGCAAATATGATTAAAGTATTGAATTCTCCAAAACTATATATATATATATATATCGAGACCACGATGACTTACAGGACGTCGCAGGTAACTACAGCTACCTTCGTCTCCAGCTAACAAACATAAGAGTGATTTCGTTAAAGAATAGGGACTATGGGGTTGGCTCACCAGCATGTATTCATTTACCCGCTCTAAAACCTAACGCCATTTGGATTTTGATTGGTTTACTAAGTTTTATGCCAATTCAATCTAATTTTGTTTTTCTTGGTAACCAAATAGAGATATTTTCGGGGGCGGGGGAGTAGGAATAAATATCGTTTGACCCAATCTTCTTTCGTCAGATTTTTCCTAATGATCCAGTTAGTAAAACCTAGGTTGATTGGTCTGTTTGATTTGCCTGTTTCTGTAGGCTTTACTACTATATATATTTATATATATAGTCAAACAAACGTTACCTTGCCCAATCAGTTGGGACTGGAGAATACACCGACTGCTTTTCTGCCGAGGGGTGAGTCCCCTCCCCACCGAGTGCCCTGGATATGACACTAAACAATCAGCTGGTGAGGTTCCAGTAATACAGGATCTTTGGGGAATGCGAAGTACCCCTTCATTGTCATCGCTCCCATGTCCACTCCGGCCCGGAGTGGTTGCACCTGATAGGGTCGTATCTATGGGTCAAATAGAACTAAACTGCGTACTTATGCTAAACTAAATTGTTTGAAATAGAACTCTTTTGACATTTAACTTAATTGATTTGACATTCAACTGTTTGTAAATGAAAACTGTTGTTATACTTGACTGAATTGTTTGAAGTTTAATTCGGCGTTAAATGACCCGAAAATGTTGATACGCCGTAAAACAAAGCAACCAACTAATCAACCAATATTACCAGCGCATATATACATAGCATAAGGGTTACTGTTCACAAATGCTCCGGGAGATTGGGGCACAAAGACTAAAAGAATGGCATTTGATGCCTCCTTGCATAATATTTAGCATTATATGTATTTACCAAACCCCTCTGCTCGGGCAGGATATGACACAAGGTCAATTTTTAAGCGGAGTTTAACAGGTTTCAATTCAGTTTTCTTCTCCTAGACTAGTTGCCTCACCAAGGCTGAAGAACCTAGTCTGTCCTACTATTTACCCGTAGCTGAAGGGAGAATAATTGGATTCATACCTTTCCCAAGGGTATTAGTGCTATGTGAAAGGCAATCAGTCTCGTCCAGGATTTGAACTCGTGTCACCGTGTCCATTTTCTACAACGATAACCATTACACCACGGGCACTTCCACTATTTAGCATTATAAGGTACAGATCAAGGCTTAGTGGAGCAATCCAGGGAAAGGAGTCGTGCCCTCTCCTTATACCTCGGTGTAGTAGCTATTAAAAAAGGGAGACTTGACTACGGTCGGCCAATATATATATATATATATATATATATATATATATATAACTATTAATAAAATCTTTATTGCTTTCTAGAATCTTGTTAAATCTGTCAATGGTCCAGGTGAGCATTGTCAGAAGGTAGCGGTTTCAAATCCTTCCCAAGACGGCCAGAGGTTTACTTGGTCAAAAACGTGGTGCAATAGATAACAACTATGGAAGGCAGTAATTACTGGGGATACGGTTACAAGACTCAGCATTCCTATCCGAGATCGCGGTAAATCACCTGAAGAAGGCCAGAGGTGAAATTTGGCCGAAACCTAGTGAAAGAAGAAACAACGCAAAAACTACCAAGATGAGGAAAAAAGTCCGCAATAAATAAAAATTAATTCTCAAGTATATCATACTTGTAAAATTCTTTGGTTTTCTTTAAAATATGAGATCAAATCGTGTTTCATCTCTTCTCTTGATATCAACCTAAAAGCGTTCAAATGATTCAATAATCCTCGAAACAAGTCATTATCACAAGGACTAAAGTTCGGAGAATTTGAAAGATGAAGCAATTTTTTTTCCAAAACAATCTCCTCAAGGAGATCTTTGCTCAATCGAGCTGTGTGAGGACAGACATTGTCATGATGTCTAAAGACTCCATCATGTTTTTTGACCGAAGTTGTTCAGAGACGACTAATTTGATTGCAATGGATATAAGATGTGATAGCTTGATTATTCTCAAACAGTTTGTAATGGACACTGTAATGAATATCCCGCTAAAAACTCAGTAATGATTTTTCTTTGGGGTGAAGTCTATCACTCTCGGTTGCTGAGCAAGTCTTTTTCTCCCAACTGTTCCTCAGACGACAGCGTTTAAAGGATCCACATTTCATTAAAAATTACTGGCCTATTTACAAAAAGTACCTGATGGTGTCATGTAAATAATGACTCACAAAAATTAATTACCGAATCATTTCGTTGGTTTATGGTTGACGTCAAGAGAAGAGGTTTAGTTTGGTAGGGTTTTATGGCATATCAACCATTGTTGGTTATTGAATGCCAAATCCTCATTATACGTATATGCTAAATATATATGATTTGGTTTGGTTGGATTTCATGGCAAATCCACTATTGTTGATTATTTAATGTCAGATGGTCTTAAACATATAAACTAAATATATCGGATTTGATTTGGTTGAGTTTTATGGCATATCAACCCCTGTAGGTTATTCAATGCCAAATCCTCTTTGTACATATATATTAAATATATGAGATTTGGTTGATTAGGTTTTATGGCATATTAACCATTGTAGGTTATTTAATGCCAAATCCTCTTTATACATACATATCAAATATATAAGATATAGTTCGGTTTGGTTTGGTTTTATGGCATATCAACCATCGTAGGTTACTTAATGCCAATTTCTCTTTATACATATACATTAAATTTATATGATTTGGTTTAGTTTGGTTTGGTTTTATCGTATATCAACCACTGTAGGTTATCTAATGCCAAATTCTCTATATCCATGTAAATCAAATATACATGACTCAGTTCGATTTGGTTTTATGAAATATCAACCCTTTTAGGTTATTTAATGCCAAATCCTATTTATACATATATATTTTATTTATACGTGCATAGGCTCATTTTTTTAACACACCTAAATGTTTTCAAGTATCGCTATATAGCAATCACAATTTAACATCAGCCATTTCTTGGCATACATATAACTTGATACACATGATATATAAAAGATTAGTTTCTTGGTTATTTCATTTTTAAATGAGTTAGAACTAATTTGTTTGCACTCTAGTATTGCTATTATTTCTTTACAGTTCATCATCATCATCATCATCATGTTCTGTCACTAGCACGGATAGCCCAGACCCTCTCTCGCCACTTCTCCCTATCGTTCATCACCTCTGGCAGGTCTTCAGGGCTACATCCCGTATCCTCACATAGCTGCTGAATGTATGTTCGTGCTGGTCGTCCTGCTTTTGTCCTGCCATATGTGGGGGTCCATAGGAGTACATGACTTATGAGCTCGTCCCTGCTTCTCCAGCAGTGTCCTGCATGTCTGGTTCGTCTAACTTGGATTAGTTTTCGTGATGGGAGGCAGGTGGCCGTATAGTTGGTGTCTTTTGGGGTGTTGCCGCCCGCAACATTCTTGCGTAATTGCCGTCTAGCTTTTTCTCCAGCCGTTTAGTTAGCGTCCAAGTAGTGCATCCATACAGCAGTATCGACACGACCCCTGCCTGGAAGAAACTGCGTTTCATTTTATCGGTCAGGTTTGATTTCCGTATGATCGAAAGCCTATCGATAGCTGTCCATGCCTTCGTTAGCCATGTGTCAATGTCTTTTTCGGTTGATGAGACACAGCTTCCAAGGTAGGTGAATTTGTCTACCATTTTCAGAGAGGTTCCATAGGAGTACATGACTTATGAGCTCGTCCCTGCTTCTCCAGCAGTGTCCTGCATGTCTGGTTCGTCTAACTTGGATTAGTTTTCGTGATAGGAGGCAGGTGGTCGTATAGTTGGTGTCTTTTGGGGTGTTGCTGCCAGGACTTGTTCAAGATTTCTCCTATTTACCAACCCCTCCGCTCGAGAAGGATATGACATAAGGTCAATTTTTAAGCGGAGTTTAACAGGTTTCAATTCAGAGTTTTCCTTCTCCTAGACTAGTTGCCTAACCAAGGCTGAAGAACCTAGTCTGTCCTACTATTTACCCATAGCTGGAGGGAGAATAATTGGATTCATACCTTTCCTAAGGATATTAGTGCTATGTGAAATGCAATCAGTCTCGTCCAGGATTTGAACTCGTGTCGCCGTGTTCATTTCCTACGACGATAACAATTACATCACGGGCACCTCCACTTTTACCAACCCCTCCGCTCGGGCAGGATATGACACAAGGTCAATTTTTTTAAGCGGAGTTTAACAGGTTTGAATTCAGAGTTTTCCTTCTCCTAGACTAGTTGCCTTACCAAGGCTGAAGAACCTAGTCCACCCTACTATTTACCCATAGCTGGAGGGAGAATATTTGGTTTCATACCTTTCCCAAGGGTATTAGTGCTATGTGAAATTCAATCAGTCAGGTCGAGGATTTGAACTCGTGTCGCCGTGTCCATATCCTTCAACGATAACCATTACACCAAGATTTCTCGCAGCATTCTTGTGTAATTGCCGAGTCTTTACGGTTAGATTCTTTCATTTATTGGTATCTAACATTTATAATTCTTTTCAATATTAGTCATTTGTTGGCACACATTGAAGTGGTTACTAGTATTGCTATTTTAACACTAATTATTCTATTCAACATTATTCATTCATTCGCACTCACTTCAATCGATCCAAACATTGCTATGTATCATTATCAATTTAGTTAGACATGAGTCATTTGTTTACACACAATTAAGTTAACAAACAGTTCTATTTCGAACAATTCATTTGAGCCTAAGTCATTTGTCTGCACTTAGTTTAAATGTTAAACAGTACTATTTGACCCATTGATAGGACCCCATCAGGTGCTTCCCCTCAAGGCTAAAATTAACCTTTGAGAAGTGACAATGAAGGAGTAATCCTCATTTCTCAAAGCTCCTGCATTACTGGAGTCTAACCCTTAGATTGTTTAGTGTCTTATCCGAGACATTGTTTGAGTGAGCGGCCTCACCCCTCTGCTGAGATGCAGTCGGTGTATTATACAGCCCCAGCCGAATGGCGTCAAGAAATGGAACACCAGTTGGTTTCATATCTTGCATCAAAACCTAAAGAATTTTACAAGTGTTGTATCTCTAAGCTCATTGAAAGATGAAATGATGTTCTAAGAAGCAATGGAGGTTATGTTAATTTTCAAATATTTCCATATGCATATTTTTTTCATTTATAATATCTATTCTAAAATCGGACATTAAATCCGTTCCAAACTGAAATATATATATATATATATATATATAAATTTCATTAAACATATTGGACATTTTATGTCTACATATTTTCTTCTGGATCTGTTCGAATTCCCGTATTAGTTTTATCGTATCCGGTGGGGAAATGATTTATGTATTGTCCATAGTTGTATGTATCCTCAGTACTTTCTGCCCGACTTTGGGCCATCATCAGAGGAGGATCTATTACAAAAGTGATGTAACTTTTATTTTAGCATATTATTACTATAGAAAACATTGATTCACAGAAACATACACCCCACTGATCCTAATAAAAAGATAAAACTTATTATATATTATAATAAGTTTAAAACCTCGAATTTATAGAAACCCATTTAAAAGCACACGCCATAATCTTCAACGGTAAAGACGCTCTTACATAGTAAAAAGTAATACGGGAATTCAAACGGATCCAGAAGAAAATATGAAGACATAAAATGTCTATTATGTTTTAGGAAATTTGTATCAACGAAGAAATGCTGCCAATATATATATATATATATATATATATATATATAGTGTAATAGGGTGGAAACTCAAACCTGGTTAAGTTGTCATAATAAATTTATTTCGGCAAAGAATATATAATCTCCGTCTCGTCAGATGACTTTTTACATGCTATACTTGAAATTGCAAAGCAGCAAATGTGGAGTTAGAGTTCATATTTAAAAAAAAAATAAAATAAATAAATTCACTGTGTGTGTGTGTGTGCGTGTGTGTGTGTGTGTAAAGAGACGACATTTCTCCGCTCATTGGCGATTCTCTGAAATTAGTGGACAAGTGCACATACCTCAGTAGCAGCATCTCATCTACGGAAAATGACAACAATACGTGACTAGCGAAGGCATGGACAGCTTTCGATTGGCTATCGTTCCTATAGAAGACAGACCTATCCGATAAAATAAAAGGCAATTTTTTCCAAGCTGCGATCGAATCCATATTACTGTATGGATGCACCACATGGACGCTTACTAAGCGTATAGAGAAAAAGCTTGACGGCAATTGTACAAGGACGCTGCCAACTATATTAAACAAATCCTGGAAGCAACATCCCACGAAACAGGAACTGTAGGGCCACCTACCACTCATCTAGAAGACCATCCAAAGGGCGTGGTTACTCTATAATTAGGGATAGGTTTTAGAAAAAAAAAAAGGAAGAAGAAGAAGAGAAGAAGAAAAAAATTTTTTTTTTTTTTTTTAAATGCAAATTTGAAGCTAGGTGGTTTTTGGTGAATAAAAGAAAGCGATTTCTCCTAGAATTCAGTCGAGGTTAGGCTTCCTGATGATCCGTTAAGGTGAAACTTTAGTAGAAGATTTTCGACTCGCGATTTTAGTTAATTTTATATATATATATATATATATATATATATTGTTTGTAACGCTAAGAAAGAAAATTCGACGAACACTTACTGTGACATTTTAATTTACTTCGACGAATCGCTGCTGCTGTTTTTACATAATATCTATCTATGACTCAAATATTCTTTTTGAATATTCGTATTTGATAGAAAGTGTGTGCAAGAAAAAATCTTTAGAAACAACTACACAAAAAATGTAAATACGAACGTGAAAGCAACGTGGTACGCTTGTTGGCCTAGCGGTCTGATACTAAGTCTAACGTAAAGTTGGACGGGTTTCGATCCCGGCTTCAAGCGTCCTACGTGTCTAACCACACTGGAGAGTTCTGATAGAACGAAACAGTCTGTCTGTGGATGAGAATATATACGCTCCCCCATGGGGGTTGAGCACTCTGGCGAAGGAATTTTCGTCTGCCGCTCGCATAATGCAAAGCTCTTTGAAAGAATTGAGCACTCTGGTAGCCGATAGGGTATAAAAATGTAAACAAACGGACGCTGCTGCTGCTGCTGCATAATATCTTATAATTCCCTCAGCCAACGTGGTACGCTTGTTGACCGAGCGGTCTGATACTAAGTCTAACGTAAAGTTGGACGGTTTTCGACCCCGGCTTCGAGCGTCCTACGTGTCTTGCTACACTGAAGAATTCTGATAGAATGAAATAGTCTGTCTGTTGATGACAATATGTATATATTATTCTCTCTATCTATCTATCTATCCAACTGTCCATATAGGCCATCTTCTAGACGGCACACCGTGTCCGCACAGATTTGATAAATGTAATTTTAAAAAGCAGACGGGAACTATCACTGATGCAGACTACGCCTATGATCTTCTTTTGAGGGGAGGAGGTTCTACTAATAAACCTGCTCAAGCCAAATCTCTATTACATAGCCTGGAGCAGGCAGCAAGAGACATTGGTCTCTTCGTGAACTCAGATAAAACAGAGTTCATGTGTTTCAATCAAAATGAAACCTTCTCAGTAAATGGCCAGCATCTGAAATTAGTAGATCAGTTCATATACCTCGGTAGCAATATCTCATCTACTGAAAGGGAATAAGCCTCCACCTACATATTATAAATGAGTCATGATGAATGAAAAGACATCCATGTCTAATGGATCCACGTAACAGAACAGTTTTTATAGATGATTAGCGTTTCTTTAAATCTCCCAAGTCCATTCAAACATTGATAAAAAGTAGGTCATAAGTGTCTTAAATATATATATATATATATATATATATATATATATATATATATATATATATATATCATGTCTTTCTGAAGTACGGTTTCGTTTGACTCTTTCTCACGATCTGTCCCTATCGGCCATCGCTCTTGGCAAGTTTAGCGGAACCCAATGTTCACAAAGAGCTGATGAATGTATGTTTTTGCTTGTCAGCCAACACTGGTGTGTCCATAAGAGAACGTCGCTGATGAGTTTATTCTTACTTCTACAGCGATTGCCAGCATGTCTTACTCGTCTTTCCTGGATGGTTTGTGAGATAGGAGATAAATGGCCGTAAAGCTGCGGTTTTACAGAATGCTATTTCCAGGATTTGTTGAAAACAACACATCCATCAAGCTTTTTCTCCAGGCACTTCGTTAAAGTCTAAGAGGTGCCCATTGATCTTGTGGGTAGAGTGTTCGCCAATGGCCCGCGAGTCTGGGGTGTAATCCCAGGTCGAATTATACCAAAGATTCAAAAAATGGTATTTAATGCAGTCTTGCTTAACACTGAGCGTTATAAGGTATGGATCAAGGGTAAAGTGGAGCCATTCAGGGAAAGGAGTAGCGTCCTCCCCAACACCTAGAGTTAGTGGCCATTGTAAAGGAAGCCTTGGGGTCGCCCTCGACAACAGTCGCCAACAACTTTTACTGACACACCTAAAGCTTTGAAGAATTACCGTTTTATTTTATCAGAGAAATCAGATTTTCTCAATGATCGTTGTCAATCAATAGCAGTTCATGCCTTACCTGTGCGTATGTTGACATTGCTTTCAGTCGATGAGATATTGCTACCGAGGTATGCGAAGCAGTTAATGCCAGTGGCTCGCCTTATCATATTTACCCAACCCCTCCGCTCGGGCAGGATATGACACAAGGTCAATTTTTTAACAGGTTTGAATTCAGAGTTTTTCTTCTCCTAGACAAGTTGCCTCACCAAGACTGAAGAACCTAGTCCGCCCTACTATTTACCCATAGCTGGAGGGAGAATAATTGGATTCATACTTTTCCCAAGGGTATTAGCGCTATGTGAAATGCAATCAGTCCAGGATTTGAACTCGTATCGCCGTGTCCATTTCCTACGACGATAACCATTACGCCACTGGCAGCTCGCCTTATAGTCACTTCAAATTTAGTTGACACGACCAAATCTGCGATTCTTTCTGATATCTCCAAGATTCTAGTCGGTTTTTTTTTCTCAGATTATGTTTAAACCTTTTTTTTTTTTTTTGATACCGCTATAAGCTAATTTAATCTGGTCTGTAAAGCGTCATAAAAATTTAACTATTTATTTTTATTTTGCCTATATTCGTCCATACAAATTTGTTTGAGCACTAAGAATGTTTACTTCCTGGAGTGTTAGAATCAAAGTCAGCATCTCCCCTTTGGATCTAGAGTAACATTAAGATCAATTACAGATGCATGAATCGCTCCAAAGAAAGAAAAATTCCCAAGTTAGATCATTTTGGTTCAAAAACTTACATTCTAGTAGAACCCCTCATGTCAATATATGTATATCGTCAGCGTCCTAAGACAGTGGGTGTGGATTATTCGCGTATAGAATACGTATATGAGGAATATCAATAAATCTATGTGATTGCTTGGTGTATGGCTATTGTTACATATCTTTTTCCTTCGAGGTTTATATAACAAAACTTTCGTACAGAACATATACAGCACAATTAGAAGTAAACTCAAACCTGGTTAAATTTTCATTATAAATTTATTTCGCCAGAGAATATCATTATCCTCTCCGTCTCCTGAGATGTTTAACTTATGCTTGAAAAACCTTTTTTTTGTTTGTTTATTAAACCTCAAGTTAAACACACATATATATATATATATATATATATATATATATATATATATATATAAATATATATATATATAAATATATATATATATATATATATATATATATATATATATACACTTCAGAGGTGCCCGTGGTGTAATGGTTATCGTCGTAGGAAATGGACACGGCGAAACAAGTTCAAATCCTTGACCAGCACTAATACCCTTAGGAAAGGTATGAATCCAATTATTCTCCCTCCAGCTATGGGAAAATAATGGGGCAAACTGGGTTCTTCAGCCTTGGTGAGGCAACTAGTTTAGGAGAAGGAAAACTCTGAATTCAAACCTCCGCTTAAAAATTGATCTTGTGTCATATCCTGCCCGAGATGAGGGGTTGGTAAATATGTATATATATATACATACTTCCCTACAAAAATTGGTATCCTTGGTATGACCCTTAACTGTATCTGATGATGAGGCTCCAGATCTGTGGGATGTGGAGTACTTCTTCATTGCCATTACTCCCAGATGCACTCTGACTTGGGTCGGCAGCTCCCGTTAGGGTTCTATCTATGACTCAAATATTCTTTTTGAATATTCGTATTTGATAGGACTGTGTGCAAGAAAAAATCTTAAGAAACAACTACACAAAAAATGTAAATACAAACGTGAAAGCAACGTAATTCTCTAATCTTTAGGCATAAAATAACCCAAGAGAGATTGAGATGCCGTTAAAATCATTCAAATAGTCTAAAACTTCTTCCCAAAAACTTTCTGCTGAATAGAAAATTTGTTTGAAATAATTTGAAAACAACAATTAAAAGTAAAAAATATTTTGGTTAACTTTATCACATTTCTTAATCATTTCATATATATATATGTGTGTGTGTGTGTGTGTGTGTGGTCCAGAGTGTACCTGGGAGTAATGGTCATAAAGCTTTATTCCATATTTTCTGATATGTTAGAATTCTGTGTTGTTTCTACACACGCTATTAATATTTGAAATCATTTCAACTAGAACCGGTCAAGTTATAGCTTTCGAAATTGTATCAACTTTTCTGTGACACCCTGTATATCTCAAATGATATCAACTTTTTTTAAACACCCAGTACATTTCAAAGGATATCAATTTTTCTAAGGCACCCAATACACCACAAATAATATCAACTTTTCTGAGACACCCAGTATATCTCAAATGATAATAACTTTTTTGAAACACCCGGTACATTTCAAAGTATATTAATTTTTCTGAGGCACACAATACACCACAAATAATATCAACTTTTCTGAAAAACCATGTATATCTCAAATGATATCAACACTTTTGAAACACCCAGTACATTTCAAAGGATATCAATTTTTCAAAAGTGCCCAATACACCACAAATAATATCAACTTTTCTGAGACAACCCGTATATCTCAAATGATATCAACACTTTTGAAACACCCAGTACATTTCAAAGGATATCAATTTTTCAAAAGTGCCCAATACACCACAAATAATATCAACTTTTCTGAAACACCCAGTGTATCACACATAATATCAACTTTCTGAGACACCCAGTTTATATTAGGAGCGCAAATCAACTGAAATCTTTGACTCTATTCTTTAAAGAGAACATTTAATCAATGTAGTGTCAACCGTAATTTATGTTTTTTATTCTTAGAAATCGATACTTTGTTTTATATGTTCTATTTTCTAGAATTTTTTTCACTATATCATCATTAAAACAGGAAGGGAAAAATCGACGACAATATTCACTTCGTTATGTTATTTTGCTGAAAAATATCGTTGTTTACTTATAAGTTCTACACCAGTAATTGAAGACGGTTGCAAATTTTCAAATTGCAAGTATAATCACGTCTGATATGGTCGGTCTTGGTTGATATGAGAAATCAAATCGAAGAGCGAATTCCCAGTGTCAATAAAAATCCATAGGGGAATATGGGGTGGGGGATAAAACAATTTAAGTTTGTTTTTTCTTTCTAGTTTTGGTCTTTGTTTTTGAATTTCTTTTTTTTTTCTGATATTTCTTGTTTTTGTTGGGTTTTTTTCATGAAACTTCTTCTTCTTCTTCTTCTTCTTCTTCTTCTTCTTCTTCTTCTTCTTCTTCTTCTTCTTCTTCTTCTTTCTTTCTTTCTTTCTTTTTGTAACTTTTAAATTTTTATCTCATTATATTCTCCTCTACCTTCTTCTTTTTCTTAGGCTTTTCCTTCTTTTCTTCATAATCTTTTCCTTATATATACATGTTATTATTTTCTCCTCCTCTATCGCATTCAGCTTCTTCTTCTTTGTCTTCTTTTTCCTCTTTGTCATTCTTCTTCTTCGTCTTTTTCATCTTCCTCTTCTTCTTTCAGGAACCCTATTATGTTTCTTCAATCTTCATCTCCTTTATCTCTTTTATCTCTTTCCCCATCTTTTCATATATTTTCTCCTTTCATTCTTTGATTTTTAGACCCTTGTAGTAACGGTTATCGCCATAGAAAATCGATTCTGCCACCCGAGTTCAAATCCTGAACAAGGCTATCTCCATTTCACATAACTCTAGGGAAAAGTTTGAATCCAACTATTCTCCCTCCAGCCATAGGTAAATAGGGTGTGCAGACTGAGCTCTTTAACCATGATATATCTGCCTATCTCGGATAAGAAAAACTCTGAAATCAAACCAATTGTTGACTTGGAGAGGGATGGGCTCCGCCAAGTTATTCATGCTGAAGACGCGCTACATGTGTTTCACCCCAACAACCAAACCAGGTTACGAATGACAGAACTCCGGATTCTTTTTCGTCTTCTTCTTCCCTAACACAATTTTCTTTTGATTCCCTTTCAGTTTTATTCTATTTTTCCCCTCTTCTTTTTCGCGCGCACACACACGCATATATATATATATATATATATATATATTATAAGAGTGTTGTTTGTCACTAAATCACTTTGTGG
>CAUZXS010002611.1:0-20000 GCA_963585895.1 Sepioteuthis lessoniana | reverse complement strand
CACCCGTTGTTTGATTGTTCTCCCACCTATCACCCGTTGTTTGATTGTTCTCCCACCTATCACCCGTTGGTTGATTGTTCTCCCACCTATCACCCGTTGTTTGATTGTTCTCCCACCTATCACCCGTTGTTTGATTGTTCTCCCACCTATCACCCGTTGGTTGATTGTTCTCCCACCTATCACCCGTTGGTTGATTGTTCTCCCACCTATCACCCGTTGTTTGATTGTTCTCTCTCTTTCTAAAAACCACAACACAAACCAAATCAAATAATCATACGCGAGTATTATACAGGGTGATTTTAAAAATGTGAAAACTCTAATACCTCCAATACATTTCTAATATAATTTCAAACAGTGTCATCCAGGCTGGTTGGTTGGTTGGTTGGTTGGTTGGTTGGAATTTTATGGGATACCAAACTTTGTAGGTTATTTAATGTCAAATCAATTTTCATACAAATAATCAGTAATTATTTTAAACAATTCAGTTTAGCATGAGTACACAGTTTAATTGTCAAAAACATTTCTATTTCAAGCTATTCAGTTTAGTCAAGTAGTTCTAATTCAAACAATTCAGTTTAGTATAAGTACACAGTTTAGTTTAATCTAATAGATAGGGTCTAATTTAATAGACAGGGTCCTATCAGGTGCCACCACTCCGGGCCAGTGTGAACCTGGGAGCGATGGCAATGAAGCGGTGCTCCGCAATCCCCAATGCTTCAGCATTACTGGAATCTCACCATCCAATTGTTTAGTGTTATATGCAGGAGACTTGTTAGGGAGGGGGTTACCCCTCTACAGAGAAGTAGTCGGTATATTCTACAGCCTCAACCGACTAGACAAAGTGTTTTAATCGGCCTTCGGGCTTTTGACCTTGTGTCAAGTCGTGTCTGGTGGGAGGCAGCGACAAATACTCGACTAGACAAAGTGTTATCCAGTTTATTATTCCTGTCAACATATTTTTACAATATTCCATAGGGATTCTAAAGATGTCAACATTTTTATGGGAGTGCCTTTATAAGAATAACAGAACTGATATGCAATATTCCAAAAATGTAATGATAGGGATGGCGAACGGGTTGAGTCAATTTCGTTGAGTTTGGTTTCTTTGTTTTTAATGATATATCAATCTTCGTGGGTTATTTAGTGCTAAAGCTATTCTTGTAAAAGAAAAGCACTTGTATTATTTAATCAATCACTGGTAAAGGAAAATAGAGATTCATACTTTTTCTTTGAGTATTTGTCAGTTGTTAGCACAACTGGAGATTGAACTAGCTTACTTTGAGATCGCAGTCTAACCCTTACACCATAAGGTCTTTTTCCTCCACTTAAAATTACAAAAACGTCTATTAACATCAAACGAAAATAAGAGTACTTAATTTTTAAATTAAAGTAGCAAAAATATTTATTCGTTAGAAGTTGATTAAAAAAAAAAGATTTGTTTAGTTTTGTTGGGTTGGATTAGGTTGAGTTGGGTTAGGTTGGGGTTTTTGGCATATCAGCCCTTGTTGGTCATTTCATTCCAAACCCTCTTTCCATATATACTAAATTTATATGATTTGTAAATATACTTTGTTAATAACATTTTGAAACGAGCCTGAGCTCATTCTTTTGCACACTGTTCAATGTTTTCAAGTAATATAATACCAATAATTCTATTTTGTATACAGGTAAGCGGTTACAAGTATTCGGCATTAATGGCTTTATTTGAATATAGTTATTTGGTTTCAAGTATTCCTATTTGTTGTATCGTCGAGGTGGATGGTACACAGAGAAAAACAGTTACTGAATATATTTATTCAGCACCAGTATCCGGTGCTAACGAATACATAGAAAAAAGGCAGAGTTCAATAAGTTACAAACAATTAACAAGAGAATTTACAAGAAATTAAGAAGAGACAAATGTGCTATAAACAAACGAAGTAAGATTAGTCCGAATATTAATCAGCTTATTAAATCAATTCTCGAAGTCTTTAATCGTGGACTATTTATGGATATGAGCCAGTCTTTCTGGTAGAGTGTCAAAGGGTTGTTTAGCAACTCTACAACACTATGGATCACAAAAAATCTAATTAAACATCAGTCATTTGTTTAAGCACAGCCAAATATTCAAACAGTTATATTTCTAACAATCTTGTTTGCACACGGTTTACGTGTCAAGCAGTCCTTTTTGACTCATAGATAGGAGCCTATCAGGCGCTATCACTCCAGGCCTGAGTGGACCGGAGAGCAATGACAATGAAGGGGTACTCCGCAGTCACCAAAGTTCCAGTATTACTGAAGCCTAAGAATTAAATGATTTAATGTCATATACCAGGACACTCGATGGAGGAGTTTTACCAGATGCCGTCGGTGTATTCTACAACCCAAGCCGACTGGATAAACGGATTTGTATTGAATATACGGTAACATTTACTGTTTTTGTAACCATGAACGTTTATGTAAAAAGCAACCCCACCCCCCCAAAAAAAGATTTAACTCGCGCTGAGTGCCTTTTTTCTTTTTATTTTAAGTATGGCATGGGTGCGGTCCATTGCGCAGCATGGTTTGGACAACTGGAAGCTCTCAAGGTCATGGTGAATGGTGGTGCAAGGACAACCATACAAACAAAGGTAAGGAAAGTTTTATTGATATAGTTTGCTATATTTATAGATTGAGTGTACTCAATATCAGAGATAGAGCATATGCATCTAATATTTATACAATAAACTTTGACATACAAGCTGACCTCAAATACAAGTAGATCTCAAAATTTTTAGTTCAAAGTTCTACCTTAGACCTGTACCTACAGTATCAGTCGGCCTTCAATTACACAATAGACTACTATGACGTTCCTGTAAGTATTTACAGTCAGTGCAACAGCGGTTCGAAACGGCGTGTGAACTGGCGTTAATATAAGGCCTAATTATTATTTCATTATTTTTTATTATCGGTATTCATTCGTTAAATATGCTCACAAAACAGGATTTTAGGTTGGAAATGTTTGTGACAGTCTCCTGGAGTAAGTCGATTGTTAGGAGTCTTGTTCCATTGGTTGAACACTCTGTGGTAAAGGTTTGGATTTTAGCCCTGTCGTATTAGTCAACCCCTTGTTTTGTAGAGAATTTTGCAGGTTTAAAAGTCCATTTGTAGGCCTCAATTTAATATATATATATATATATATATATATATATATATATAAAGAAAAAATTCAATTCTTTGGAGTCATTATAGATTTATTTCAGGTTTACGATGACCCTCTTCAGATGTTAAATGAAGATATTATTTGTGTGTCTTTATATTGCTTCCGGCGAGAAGAGAATTCAAATAAAAAAAAATTTGATTAAAATAATTTTTTATGTATTTTTTAATCAATTTTTTTTTAATTCTCTTCTCGCTGGAAGCAATGTATACACACCCAAAAAGTATCTTCATTCAACATCTGAAGATTGTCATCAAAGACCTGAAATAAATTAATAATAACACTAAAGATTTGAATTTTTTCTTTTTATTTTTATAGAAAAATATTTTGGCTCTGCACCTTGAGATGTATTTTAATCCCAAATTAATTATACATCGATACCCTTTGGCATTGAGCACTCAATTTAGATACTCCTACCACCTGAATTTTTCCTCAGATTATATATATATATATATAAAATAGAAAAAGTGAGAAATTCTGACTTTTCAGCAGCATGAAAATCGGTGTTATATATCCATTATAGACATCTTCACTTTTTATGTGAATATACTCTGAGAGGAGATTCTTAAAAATGAGATTCTACTGATGTCTCTATTCAAGCATATAAGTCTCCTATTTATTTTTATTTATTTATTTATTTATTTATTTTGCAATTTGTATATTTCTTTCTTTTTTTCTAAATGTTCTATATTCATATTTCTTCCCTATCTTCTACTCGCCACAGGAAGTGTCAAGTGTCAATATATATATATATATATATATATATATATATATATATATATATTATCAATTTGGTAATATATTGTGATATTGGTCTACATTTTCGTGTATTAAGCACTATAAAAATTTACCAATTACACGTGCTTTTATATATATTACATATGTGTGTATGTTTATGTACACATATTTGCATATATATTATCATATATTCGGGTATTTATCAACGTATATATTATCATATATCAGGGTAGATCAAAAGGTTCTAAGCCTCACCCAGATTTTAGATTTATATATGGACTTTACAAGCAGAGAAATTAAGATAGAAATCTGAATTAGTTTTTTATGATTTTATAAGAAGTGGTAGTGTTTCCACAACAAAAATGTTTAGCAATGGCCTTTTTTCTAGGGCTTAGAACTTTTTGAATACCACACGTATATGTATATATATATATATATATATATGTATGTATGTATGTATGTGTGTCTAAATGTATGTGTGTATGTGTGTGTGTAAATGTGTGTGTGTGTGCTCAAAGTTCAGAGCAAGGGGAAATCTATCAACTTTAAACACATTTTTAAGCCGTGAATTATTAGCGAGGCCTATTTTTGCTTTTTTTTTTTTTTTCTGTGACTTTTGTGTAAAAAGAACTCTGCAAAACTTTGCATTACGCAGAATATAGTTTCGATTCGGCGCCTGGGTGGCTCAAGGTCCATCTAACGTCGCTTATTGTTAACAGAACAGCATTATATCTCGGCGAGGTCATGGGTGTCTAAGCAGCCCATTCTTGAACCGTACTATTCGCCCAGAGAATAAGGATGGGTCAAGAAAAGATGACTCAAACAAATGCCTGTTTAAAAACTGTTGTATCGTGGTAAGGAAAAGATACGCAGTGAAATAGAGTAAATCATTTATTAACTCATGTGGTACAGTCCGGCTAGTATTATAAGTCTCGCGCTGTTGGTGTTACGTCCGAAGTTGGTCTTACTACTGACCGACGTCCTTCCAGAGCTATCTCTCTCTCTCTCTTTCTGTTTCTGCTTCTGCTTCCCCGTGCTTAAGAGACACGGCGTCTTTTATACTTCCACGATACCGAAAGTCACATGTTAGGGGCCACTATATAACAAAAACCAAGCTGGTTAGCATTCGACGGCTGATGCCCATTCACAACTGCAGGTGATTTCAATGCGCATATTGGGCATGATCACGAGACCTGGAGATCACTAGCGAAGCATAGTCTAGGTAATATGAATAGTATTATTCTTCGCTTTTTCCAGCTCTGCATTGTCCAGTCTGCTGGTGCTGTAGAATACACCAATTGCATCTCTGCAGAGGGGTAATGAACTCCGCCAACAAATATCCTGGATATGATACTAAACAAATAAATGGTGAGACTTCAGTATTGCTGAAGCGATGGGGAATGCAGAGTACCCCTTTCTTGTCATCGCTCCCATGTCCACTCTGGCCCGGAGTGGTAGCACCTGATTGGGACCTATCTATGAGTCAAATAGAACTCAACCGTGTACTTATGTTAAACTGAATTGCTTGAAATAGGACTGTTTTGACATTTAAACTGCGTACTTATGCTAAACTGAATTGTTAGAAATAGAACTGTTTTAAATAGAACTAAACAATGTTCTTATGCTAAACTGAATGAATTGCTTGAAATAGGACTGTTTTGACATTTAAACTGTGTATTTATACTAAACTGAATTGTTTGAAATAGAACTGTTTTGACATTGAGCCTGCGTATTATGCTAAACTGAACTGTTTGAAATACAACTATTTTAAACATAACAAAACTGTACTTTTGCTAAACTGAATTGCTTGAAATAGAACTATTTTGACATTTAACTGTTTGTAAGCAAAATCTATATTTATACTAAACTGATTTTTTTAGTCTTAATTCGGCGTTAAATAATCCAAAAAGAGTTGATACGCCGTAAAACCAACCAACCAACCAACCAACCAGCTCTGCACTGAACCCAAACTCGTTAATTGAAATAGAAGGAAATTCGCGAGGTTACTTGGACACACACGAGGTCAAAACATGGGGTGTATCCTTGATTATATTATCACCAAGAAAAGAGATGTTCAGGCTGTTTGTACAATTAGAGTCATGCAGAGTGCAGAACTTTGGACGGACCATATCCTCGTATGTGACAAACTGAAACTCCATATGATGCGTAAAAAAGGAACCGTGAAAATAAAAGTCTCTAAATGCGTTGAAATTGAAAGACTTCACGGTGTGTGAAAACCTTCAAAAAACCATCGGAAAGTAGCCGTTTGAAGGAATATGGGGATAATTAAAACCCTGGGTTTACAATGTCGAAGTTGAGGTTCATAAGCTCAGGGTAAAGAAAGATCGGAACTAGTTTGACAAAAGAATAAGCAAATCACTTAACTTCCCGAGGACAAGAATTAGTTGCTCTGGAAATATATAGAATCAGATAAAAAGAAATTTAAAAATCTTTATTGCCGTCTATCTGGTGGGTGAAATCTTCATCTAATGAAAGGTACAGCAAAAAAAAGGCAACGTTAGTCGAGCCTTTCTGAGAAAATATTAAAAGCATACAACTGTAAAGACACAATAGAACTATGTCAATTGATTAGGCAGGTCTTTGATTCTCAATTCTCATCTGTGCTATCACTCAAGTCAAAGGACGGATCTTCTCTCTTTAACAATATTGAGAGAATTATGAAACTCTGGACTGAGCACTGATCTATTTTATAATCCATCAGTTATTAATGAATTTGTTATCAATAATTAGGCCCAAAAGTTTACATAAAATGATGGATCACCCTTCTGTTGTTGAGGTCCAAAAACGATTAAAGAAATAAACACAAGGAAGGCACTGGGTATTTTCGGTATTCGTGGGGGTGTCAAGCTCGCTGCAAGGATACATCATCTGATATCAAACGTCTTGTTGGGAACTCCTGTCTCCTAGAACTGGGTTGATGCTATCGAAATCTCACAGTACAAATGGAAGGGATCCAAATCCGATTGTCGAAATTACAGATGTATAAACCTACTTAAGGCGGTTGACAAGGATTTTGCAAAGCTTTTGTTCTATAGACAAAGAAAATGGATATGCCTCTCTCTTATCCCGGAACGTCAATATGGCTTTTAATTGGAGGTGCCCGTGGTGTAATGGTTATAGTCGTAGTAAATGGACACGGCGAAACGAGTTCAAATCCTGGACGAGACTGATAGCATTTCACATAGCACTAATACCCTTGGGAAAGGTATGAATCCAATTATTCTCCCTCCAGCTATGGGTAAATAGTAGGACAGACTATGTTCTTCAGCCTTGGTGAGGAAACTAGTCTAGGAGAAGGAAAACTCTGAATTCAAACCTGTTAAAATACGCTTAAAAATTGACCTTGTGTCATATCCTGCCCGAGCGGAGGGGTTGGTAAATATGAATATGGCTTTTAATCGGTTTTGTAGTACAATGGACATGATTTTTTTTTTTTTTTTGCTCGTCAACTGTAGGAAAAATGCATCGAACATCGCGTAACTTTTTACCAGACTGTTGCAGATCCAACAAAAGCTTTCGGTATTGTTCAAAGGAGTGTTCTGTGTACCACACTCGGCAAACCTGACAGCCAATCACAATTCGTCATGTTCATCCAACTTCATTGGGACATGAAATCTCTTGGTCACTTCAACAGCTCGCTTTCAAAACATATCTCTATCGATAGCGATATTAAATAACCCAGCATTACCGCCCCTGTCTTTTTCTCCATATATTTTGCTGTAACTTTCTCGTACATCTTTTAAGGCGGTGACATTGACGTAGGTAGATTATTTGATCTCACACACTCCAACGCAAATCCAAACACTTTCCAAGCCCTTGTTTTGGAGTTTTTCTACACTAACGATGCAGTTATCGTTCCTCACACTGAAGAAGATATAAAAGCTGTAATGGATATCTTTTCTAGAGCATGCACAACTTTTGGGCTTACGATCAGTTTAAAGAAGACGAAGATCATATTCACTCCATCTCTAGGCCAGCTCTATATCGAATCAAACGTTTTTGTCCAGGGCATAAGACGGGATATGGTTGATTCCTTTGTAGACCTTGGCAACGCATTCCCTTGAGATGGATCCCTTGAATCTTAGATTAATCTAAAGATTGAAAGAGTCAGTAAGCTAGAAAGGTATTTGTAATTTGGCAGAGGCATCTCCATCAAAACCAATTTCAGTGACTATGAAGCATGCGTTTATCTGACCTCCGAGATGAGGGTGTCCTCGTGGTGTAATGGTTAAAGCGCTGGACTGCAGAATCGTAATAAGCGAGTTCGAACTCCAGTCACCCTATTACGTTCACTTTCTGACAAATACTCTTGAGAAAGATATGAACTCCTTTATCCTCCCAGCTATGGATTAAATAGTATCACTACTGTTCTTCTAGAAGGATGGCTTTGACATTAGATAACCAACAAAGGTTGATTTATCATTAAACAACGAAACGTAAGGTAAAGTTGGCGACCATAATCGAGGGTGACCTGAAGGCTCCTTTTTCGATAGCTACTACAACCGGGTGTAAGGGATGGCGCTACTCCTTTCTCTGGATTGCCCCACTTTACCCTTGATCCGTACCTTATGATGCTGAGTGTTAAGCAGGGAGGGATCAAGTACCATTTTTTGAGTCTTTGGTATGACTCGACCTTATGCCAATGTACGAAACGTTATGTTCCCCAACGAGCTGATACATCTATCATTGCGATGATCTATATATGTATTGGGCTTGGCACCTTACCAGAATAAAGGACATTGGGCAACCTAAGCAGCAATTCTACGACAAGTTGCAACACGCTAGATGTTGAAGACATAAACTTAAGGTACGTTTTAAGGATGTCCTCAAAAGCAACCCCAAGATGCTCAGTATAAACATAAGAGACTTGGAGCAGATTATGGTGAATCAATCAACTTGGAAGAAAATATGAGAAATCAATTGATTTCCAAACAAAAAAGTGTTAATTTTTGTACAAAGAATCTGCTTAAAAAGCTGTAATTTATATATCTGCAAGTTTGCATTTTATAACCAAATAGCATACACGTGCTACTTTTTAAATATCTTTGAAAATTTTGCAGACGAAAATATTTGACTTGCCGCAAAAATAAGGATCAAAACCCAATATAAAGAAATATTTTCCCTCCTAGAATGTTAAAAAATACGTTTTAACCAATTAGAATCCTAGATGAATAACCAAATTCTTTATATATTATTATAACTAGCGATAATATATTTCTTCAATAGGTTCTTATTTATTCAATACTCATTCAAAATAGTTCGGTTTATTTCTCTTGAGGAAAAATCGTCATTCTTTTCATTTAAGAAAGCATTTAATTTTAACATCGCTGAATCATCTTAAATTGAAAGAACATGTTATTGTTTCGTACAAAATTAAAAGAAATAGTAGTACGTTGCAACAGCAAAAAATGTATTCTCTTCTCTCTGGGGGAGCTTTAAAACATTTTAAACGACCCTCGTTTATATCATATATAATATATATTAGATATGCGTATATATATATATGTGTGTGTGTGTGTGTGTGTGTGTGTGTGTGTGTGTGTGTGTGTGTGTGTGTGTGTGTGTGTTGGAGTTTATGTAATATGTGTGTATGTTGCGGAGGTGAAAGTTTATTGATTGAATGTTTGTTTTTAACGGCACTTTAACACTTCTTGGGTTATTTTATGTCTATTAACAAGGAAATTGCGCATTAGATAGATAGAAAGATAGATAGATAGATAGAATGAGAAATATAGTTGATGTACAGAATGAGATAGATAGATAGATAGATAGATAGATAGATAGATAGATAGATAGATTTTTCTAAAAAAAAAATTTACTTGTCGTAACACATGAAAGAGACGATTGGTTTGGGTCTTGAGTTTCAGATCCAAAGCAACTCTGGCATGAACAAGTGGCCGACTAGTTGTCCTGACCAATAAGATTGGCACTGCTTTTAAATTCTGCAGAGCGTTCGATAATCCTATAATTGAATTTCTACATCTTTGCGTTAAACACTCTCTGAGAACCGGATGCACTATTTAAGTTTGGGAAAGTGATGGGGAAGAGGATGCTTCCCAACCAAAATTCCTCCCTTTTTCCTAATCTTTATAGATATTTTCCTATCTTCCTTCTCTTGTATACTTTGCCAGTTTTCTCTCTCTCTCTCTCTCTCTCTCTCTATTTATCTTCTCTTTTGCAACTCTTTCTCCTATTTCTTTATTCAACATTATTTTTCCATCTCTTCTTTGTATCTTCAGATGTCTCTTGTTTATTTAAGCATTCCGTTTTTTTTTCTTTCGTCATTTTTTTCTCTTTCTCTTTAGAATGTTTCTTTCGCTAAATTTTTTATTCTCGCTTATATTTTAAACTTCTTTTTCTTTTTCTTCCGTTTTATTCGGTATTCTTTATTGATTTTTTGCTTTTTTATATTTTCTCAACAATTTTTATGCTGCCAGATTCTTCTTCTTCTTCTTCTTCTTCTTCTTCTTCTTCTTCTTCTTCTTTGTTACTTACTTTCTTTCTTTCGTAATATCTAACTTTTTTTCTCATTATATTCTCCAAACATCCAATCCCTGCAATCTCCTTCTTCTTCTTCTTATTATTATTCTTTCTTTCTTTCTTTCTTTCTTTCTTTCGTAATATTTAACTATCTTCTCATTATATTTCCCAAACATCCAATTCACGCATTCTTCTTCTTCTTCTTCTTCTTCTTCTTCTTCTTCTTCTTCTTCTTCTTCTTCTTCTTCTTCTTTCTTTCGTAATATTTAACTTTTTCTCATTATATTCTCCAAACATCCAATTCACGCATTCTTCTTCTTCTTCTTCTTCTTCTTCTTCTTCTTCTTCTTCTTCTTCTTCTTTCTTTCTTTCTTTCTTTCTTTCTTTCGTAATATTTAACTTTTTCTCATTATATTATCCAAACATCCAATTCACAGTTTCTTCTTCTTCTTCTTCTTCTTCTTCTTCTTCTTCTTCTTCTTCTCATCGATCTTTTACTCCTTATTCTTTTTCTCAAACAAAATTTTTTCACAATGAGGAAGACAATGAGCTAATATTAATGGTTCACGATGTGGGTAATGCATAAAAATGGCTGAAGGCATTCAAGTGATATAAATGTATTCAAACTTCCCCAGGGAGATCGAACAAGACAAATAGAGTAATTACATTGGAACATTTCAGAAGTGGACTTCACACCCCAGCAAACACAGCGCTGTATATTTTGTATAAGTTTATCGTTTACACGATCATAAAATTCTCTCCTATTTCTGATATCTTTATAATGTATAAATCAACTAAGCCCGGAACGTTGTCCGGAAAAAGGCCACCATTATGGAGCACGCAATGAAAATCAAAGTCACATACTTATCTTTTAAGTGAGCTTTAATACATTACACTTATGTCAGCATCTAAAATACGATTCGTAGTTTTATACAGTTCACTGTGTGGATATTTTTAAAAGTTCGTTTTAATCTCAAAAAGCAAAACACACAGAAAAATGCTGGGATTAATATTCCCTAATCGAGATCAGAGTGCCGTTGCTCGGCAATTCCACCAATAAGCACAGTACTGCTACTCTTCTTTCAAACTGAGATCAAAGTGTAAAACCACCCAGAGATCATTGTGCTGTTCCTCGGCAATTTGACCTAGAATCAGATCTGATCTACTCAGTATTCAGATTAAGATTAGATTGTAAAAAAATAAAATAAAATAAAACGAAGCTAGTCAGGTCCTGAAGATACCGACACCTGGTAACATCTCTTCATTGAGCTAAATGAAATGGTCAGAAAATTTCATTACATTAATTACAGGAAATGGTTAATATTTTTCACTCGGCCACACATATATCTATGGACTCTCACCTCATGTTAACCTGAACAAGAGTTTCGTTTTTATTACTTCGTAACACTAGTTCCGGGTACTGGTCAATTTTTGTACTTGTCCGTTAAACAACGTTGCCTTAACATAATATCCCATTGTCGGTCCGGTAATTAAGTATAGGTGAAGAATGTAGGTAGCCTTGTCGACTGGGGCTGTAAAATACACTGACTGCATCTCTGCAAAGGGGTAAGACTCTCCCAATGAGTGTCCTGAGATGACACTAAACTATCTAATATTGAGGCTCCAGTAATGCTGGTACTTTATGGAATGCCGAGTATCCCTTCATTGCCATTGCTCCGAGGTCCACTCTGGCTTCGAGTGGTTACACCTGATAGGGTCCTATGTATGGGTCAAATAGAACTGCTTGACATTTAAATTGGGTACTTTGACATTTAAACTGAATGCAAACAGATGACTTATGCTAAACTGGATTGCTTGAAATAGAACTGTTTAAACATTCGACTATGTATAAACAAATAAATGATGTTTAATTGAATTGTTAGTGATGCATAGCAATACTTGAAACTATCTAACTTGGTTAACATGCTAAATTGAACTGATTAAAAGAAATAAGTGAAACTATTTAACTGTATGCAAAAAATAAGCTCAGGCTCGTTTTAAAATGTTATCTACAAAATGTGTTTAGAAATCATGTATTTTAATATACATATGTATGACGAGGATTTGACATTAGATAACCTACAATGGTTGATATGCCATAAAACCCAACCAAACCAAATCATATATATCTAATATATACGTATAAAGAGGATTTGGCATTAAATAACCAACAATGGTTGATATGCCATAAAACCCAACCAAACCAAATCATATATATCTAATATATACGTATAAAGAGGATTTGGCATTAAATAACCTACAATGGTTGATATGCCATAAAACCCAACCAAACCAAATCATATATATCTAATATATACGTATAAAGAGGATTTGGCATTAAATAGCCTACAATGGTTGATATGCCATAAAACCCAACCCAACCAAATCATATATATCTAATATATACGTATAAAGAGGATTTGGCATTAAATAACCAACAATGGTTGATATGCCATAAAACCCAACCAAACCAAATCTTATATATTTAATATATGTCCATAAACAGTATTTGGCATTAAATAGCCTACAATGGTTGATATGCCATAAAACCCAACCCAACCAAATCATATATATCTAATATATACGTATAAAGAGGATTTGGCATTAAATAACCAACAATGGTTGATATGCCATAAAACCCAACCAAACCAAATCATATATATTTAATATATGTGCATAAACAGGATTTGGCATTAAATAGCCTACAATGGTTGATATGCCATAATACCCAACCCAACCAAATCATATATATCTAATATATACGTATAAAGAGGATTTGGCATTAAATAACCAACAATGGTTGATATGCCATAAAACCCAACCAAACCAAATCATATATATTTAATATATGTGCATAAACAGGATTTGGCATTAAATAGCCTACAATGGTTGATATGCCATAAAACCCAACCAAACCAAATCATATATATTTAATATATACGTATAAAGAGGATTTGGCATTAAATAACCTACAATGGTTGATATGCCATAAAACCCAACCAAACCAAATCATATATATTTAATATATGTGCATAAACAGGATTTGGCATTAAATAGCCTACAATGGTTGATATGCCATAAAACCCAACCCAACCAAATCATATATATTTAATATATACGCATAAAGAGGATTTGGCATTAAATAACCTACAATGGTTGATATGCCATAAAACCCAACCAAACCAAATCATATATATTTAATATATGTGCATAAACAGGATTTGGCATTAAATAGCCTACAATGGTTGATATGCCATATAACCCAACCCAACCAAATCATATATATCTAATATATACGTATAAAGAGGATTTGGCATTAAATAACCTATAATGATTGATATGTCATAAAACTCAACCAAACCATGATTGTAGGATCTGTCAAACCCCTATGGTCATTTTAAAATCTGAAATATATAAAATAGTTATTTACTTAGCTCAGATCAGTATAGTACAAAGACAGGATTTGAGGCACTCAGCGAGAAAAGATCTCGTATCGCATCAATCGTACGTCCATTCGCTAACATTACATCATGTGAGGTACCTAGAATGATTGGCATATAGAAAAAGTTAATACGCGCCTGTCGTCATATACGATACTTATGTGAATTAGCAGTAATGGATTTTCGTGTGAATTTTTACGATGGTTGACTGAGAGGTTCATTGGCTGACCAATCTACGCTCATTGAATGCGACCAAATGAGGTTTATTTTTCAGCATAGTCCACACACCTTTTCCGTCAGTGTAGTCAGATTTGGTTTGATATGGTTTTATGGCATATCAACCATTGTTGCTTATTTAATACCAAATCGTGTTTTTACATATATATTAAATAGATGATTCGTAAACACATTTTGTTGGTACGCACAGTTAAATGATCAGTTCTATTTCTAACAATTCAATTTAGCATAAGTCAACAAAGTTAAATAGTTCCAAGTATTGCAATGTATCACTAACAATTCAATGAAACATTAATAATTTGTTTACACACAGTTAAATGATCAAAGAGTTCTATTTCTAACGATTCAATTTAGCATAAATCAACAAAATTAAATAGTTTCAAGTATTGCAATGTATCACTAACAATTCAATTTAAAATCAGTCATTTGTTTACACACAATTAAATGATCAAACAGTTCTATTTCTAATGATTCAATTTAGCATAACTCAACCAAGTTAAATAGTTCCAAGCTCTCTATGTATCACTAACAATTTAATTAAACACCAGCCATTTGTTTACACAGATTTAAATGATCAAACAGTTCTATTTCTAACAATTCAATTTAGCATAAATCAACAAAATTAAATAGTTTCAAGTATTGCAATGTGACACTAACGATTTAATTAAACGTCAGTCATTTGTTTACACTCAGTTAAATGATAAAACAGTTCTATTTCTAACGATTCAATTTAGCATAAATCAACAAAGTTAAATAGCTCCAAGTATTGCTTTGTATCATTAACAATTCAATTAAACATCAGTCATTTGTTTACACACAGTTAAATGATCAAACAGTTCTATTTCTAACGATTCAATTTAGTATAAGTCAACAAAGTTAAATAATTCCGAGTATTGCTATGTATCCCTAACAATTCAATTTGTTTGCATTCAGTTTAAACGGCCAATAGTTCTATTTGACCCATAGATAGGACCCTTTCCGGTGCTACCACTCTGGGTCAGAGTAGATTTTGGAGCACTTGCAATGAAGGGGTACTAGCAGCATTACTGGAGCCTCACCATCAAATTGCTTAATGTCTTTCGTTGGAGGAGGGGGTCTTGTCCCTCTACAGAGAGGCAGTCGGTGTATTCTACAACCCCAGCAACGTGTTTTCGACTGAAAAGTTCACAGGTTGAAAATTTGATATAGTGACGTTGTATCTGTTAAGGACTTTTTTGATCCATCGGATCCGAATACTTCCAGCTCAATACGGAAGTATTCGGATCCGATGGATCAAAAAAGTCATTTTTTCTTTAAGGAAATGTTATTGTTTGGTTTATTCTATCTAACGACATATCAACTTTCGTGGGTTATTTAAGGCCAAAGCTAATCTTCGAGAAGAACAGCAGTGATACAATTTAACGAATAGCTCGGAGAATAAAGGTATTCATACTTTTCCCAAGGATATTTGTCTGAAAGTGAACGTAATAGCGCGACTGGAATTCGATCTGGCTTACTACAATTCCGCAGTCCAGCGCTTTAACCATTACACCACGAGGACACGCCGTTATTGCATGATTTGGTTTCTTTTGTTTAATGACATATCAGCCTTCATGGGTTCTTTAATGCCAAATTCATCAATGTAGAAGAATAGTAGTGGTGCTATTCAACCAATAACTAGAGGAATAAAGGAGTTCATGCCTTTACCGGGGTTTTTAGTCCGAAAGTGAACGTAATAGCGAGACTAGAGTTCGAACTTGCTCACTACGATGTTACAAACCAACTCGTTTGTCACGACACCGCGGAGGCTCCACATGACATAATGGATCACCAACTGAGTCTTATCAGCCTGTTAAGCGGACAAGAAAAAAAAACACTAACGATAGATATATATTGTAGATATTATTCTTATTTCATTTATTCATTTTTTTCTCTAATAGGCTACACTGTTTGAAGTATTAAAAAGTCTTATCTCAATCAATATATACAAATATGCGCATCAAAAGCCTCCACATTTATCTGAAAACTTATCTTATCGTGCGTAAATTGTGCTCTTAGCGTAACATATATCGTTATGTTGATCGCTAATGACTTAAATACAGGCGATATACAACACGCATTTTGATTTCGTACTTGAAAAAAAGTAATTGTTCAAATACCAATAGGAGGCGCTCGTGGTGTAATGGCTATCGTCACAGAAAGTGGACTTGGCAACCCGGATTCAAATCCAAAACGATGCTGTTTGCATTACACATTATGCTAAAGACCCTGGAGAAAGCTATGAATCCATTTCTTCTTTTATCTATATGTAAATAGTAGGGCAGACTGGCTCTTTAACCATGACATGGTAACCGGTCTAGAAGAAAGAAAAGACTGAATAAAAACCAGCTGTAGACCAGGAGAAGGATGGGCTCTGACAGACTATTTATAACCTACATGAGTAGCCTACCCCATGACCAAACTGAGTTACAAGATCAGAAGAAAAAGTGGAAAGAACATCAATTCATAACATTTATGATAATTGAAAGTGTTTGAAATAGCATTTTTTGAAACAGTCCTTTTAGTTAAAATGTGCGGAAAATTGAAAAACGGACGAGATTTCCACAAAATTTCCTCTAAGTCAAGGTTTATATATATATATATATATATATATATATAACTGGAAAAAAGCTCAAACTCTCATTGATTTACATGAAATACCTCATATAACCTGAACACAAATAATCCACACCCACTGTCTTCAGACGCCGACTGGATAATACTGAGATAGATAGATAGATAGATAGATAGATAGATAGATAGATAGATAGATAGATAGATAGATATGTCGGGTGTTTCAGAAAAACCGATATAATTTCGTAATCTGATAATTTGAACAAGAATTGTTCAAATTATTTCAAATTTTAATAGTATGTGGAGAAGCAACCCAAAATTCTTTGTTTAATATTTAAATGTATTTTCTTTTCCAGTCCATTTTTTGGACTCATTATTCGTTCGCAGTTTGCGTTATCAATTCACAGAGTGTTTCAGAAAAATCTATATCATTTCATGATTTAATAACTTGACCTATTCTTATTCAAATCATCTCAAATTTTAAAAGCTTGTGTGGAAACAACTCAAAATTCTATGTTTAATGTTTAAATATCTTTTCTTTTCAAGCCAATGATATTTTCTGGCTAAAAAGATAAAACAAATGACTTAGCTATTCCTTTATACAGGGTATTTCTGAAAAATTAATATCATTTCATAATCTTATGATTAGACCAATTCTCATTGAAATGGCCTTGAATTTTAACAGCAGGTGTACAAATAACTCAAATTTTTATGTTTAATGTTTTTTATTTTTGCTTTTTTCTTTCTGGTATACAAATCCCGCTCACTCGGAAAGAAAAAGCATTTAAACATTAAACAGAATTTCAAATTGTTTCTACACGTGTTGTTAACATTTGAGGTCATTTGAAAAATAATTTGTCAAGTTATTAAATTAGAAAATGATATCAATTTTCCTGAAACACTACGTAGATCTCAAGTGATATCATTTTTTCTGAAACCCTATGTAGATCTCAAATGATAACAATTTTCCTGAAACATTACGTAGATCTCAAGTGATATCATTTTTTCTGAAACACTATGTAAATCTTAAATGATATCAATTATCCTGAAACACTATGTAGATCTCAAATGATATCAACTTTTATGAAACACTTTGTAGATCTCTAACGATATCAGTTTTTCTTAAAAAAAAAACTTTGTACATATTATTTGACATATATACATGAAATCTGATTTCACGGAACTTTAAATGAAAGAATGTCATTTTTTAAACCAAAAATAACCAAGATTTTAGCTATACCGTGATGATATTTACTAATTCAGCACAATACCAGAAGTATAATGTGACCAAAGCGAATCGAACTCACTAACAAAATTCTACGAATCAAGCTTGCTCGCCATAATTCCATTTTCCTCAGATCATAACAATTCATTATCTTAAAAAATAATACTTCATCATAATCTAATGAATTTGATGTGTACGTATGCATAGGTAGATTTAAATAGCATCTTTATTTGGACAAAAGCGGAAGGACCTATTTACTACGGGTAAGATATCAAAACTTGAATGGTTCAAGAAACAGATTCATGCTTTTCCCAGATATATATTGAGTAGTGTCGGCCCTCAAGCCTTAGTTGGGCAACCAGTGTGGGAGAAGAACAAAATCTAAATTAAAAATATAGAAAATCCTGCTATTCTATGGATGGCAGTAACTTTGAAGGAATGTGTCAGCAGAACGACAGTATGGCAAAAGAGTATTGTAGTCTCGCGAAGGCAGATGGGGATTTTAATAGGAAAATACAGACAAGCAAGTTAATACAGTACCATAGTGTGAAGGAAAACTCATCATATACTGCGGTATCTGTTATAACTGGTTATAACTGGTTGTCTTGCCTCAGCTTCTCCCTAGAGTATAATCACAATCACTCAAAAAGTGGTATTCGTGTTGTTCAAGCGTTTTCCACTTTAATCCCCAGATCTACCGACTATTCTTTCTTTTTGAGAAGATGGAGCATTTATCGTATATATATATATATATATATATATATATATATATATATATATATTATCCCACACCTAGTCAGCCGATCTTGGGAACGATTCTATTTTAGGATTTTCTTTCTTCCATATCGATGTAATTCAAATTCAAAAGAGAACTCAAAGTAAAATAATAATAAAATAAATTAAAGAGCAAATAATTCCATATAAAAGAAAAACCTTAAAAATTACTCTTATTTTTTTGTAATAATATTTATTTCAGCAGACCCTTTATTTTTTTTTTTTTTTTTTAATGTTAGATCTGCATCTTCAAACAAAGAAATAATGAGAAATTTCTCATGAAGATTTAGAAAAACACACAAAATTCCGACCACCCTATCTCTATAACCGAAATTTCAATTTTTTTTAAGATAGAATTTGGGCTAAGGATATATGGTGGGCGGAATTTTGTGTTTTTTTTTTTAATCTTCATAAGAAATTTCTCATTATTTCTTTGTCTGAAGATGCAGATCTAACATTAAAAAAAAAATAAACGGTCTTCTGAAATAAATATCATTAAAAAATAGAAGTTATTTTAAAGCTTTTTCTTTTATATGGTATACACACACATACACACACACAAGCACACACACACACACACACACACACACATATATATATATATAAATATATTAAACATAATAGACATTTTATGCCTACATATTTTCTTCTGGATCCGTTCGAATTCCCGTATTACTTTTATCGTATTCGGGGGGAATTGATTTAGGTATTCTCCATAGTTGTATGTATCCCTAGTACTTTCTGCCCGACTTTGAGCCATCATCAGTAATAACTCCTGTACCCTCAAATTTAAAAGTGAATGGCCCTTCAGATATAAAAAAAAAAGCAATTATTCGTAATCTAATATCCCGTGCCAAACTAATCTCCTCCTCCAAAACAATATTTTATAAAGAAGTAGAAAACATAAAACAGGCTCTCATCAATAATGGGTTTCCTAACTATATTGTTGATGAACAAATTAAACGTATGATCAAAAATGTTAACCAACAAAATAAACAGTGTACTACTCCATCCAGTCAACAAACATATATCAAACTTTTTTATCGTAACCAAATGTTCTACAATTATAAATCCGATGAAAAAATTTTGAAAACATTGATTCACAAAAACATACTCCCCACTGATACTAATAAAAAAAATAAAACTTATTATATATTATAATAAGTTTAAAACCTCGAATTTGGTCATTAGAAATAACTCCTCTCCCTCGATTGGGTTGTTGCAAAAAACCATCGTTATATATAAATTTAAATGTCCCCTAGGAGATTGTATCTCAGATAATAATAATAATGTATATGTTGGTTTAACCTCAACT